>LNAC01001660.1:66546-125795 GCA_002007465.1 Ailurus styani
TGCGACCAGCTCGTGGTGCCCGGCCCCGGGGGACCCGCGGCGGCGCGCGGCGGCTTCAACGTCTTCGGCGACGGCCGCGTGCGCCTCGACGGGCAACTCTACCGCCTCAGCAGCTATATCAAGAGGTGGGTGGCCTCGCTGGGTCCACGGAGAGGCCTCCACCCCGCTGTCGGCTCTGGGAGCCCCGGGCCCCCTCACCCCCTCCGAGTCCCCCCCTCCCCGGAACCTCTCCTCCGCTCTCATTGCTAATGTCCCCTGGAGGTGCACAGCTCCCCCAGCCCTGGCCCTTTCTGCCCTTTGCACTGGCATCTTGCAGCTGTCGCTTGAAGCCGCCCAGGAGGGCATCAGGGCAGGCGCGTGGCGCAGGGCTGGGTGGGGAGCTCCTAACTGGTGGGTCATTTTCCCTTTCTGGCTCTTTAACTGGGTCTGATGACCTCAAATGGAGACACACCCTTCAGGAGGTATTTGCGGAGGAGAGACTCATGCCCTGGCTTTGGATTTGTGGGGAGGGGAGAGGCTGCTCAATGCTGTGTACTCCTGGCTTGATCCAGGGAGGAGACCCAGTGGAAAAGCGTGCAGAAGCTCAAAGTTTCCCATCTTTGGCCTGCCTTAGTTTTCAAAAAAATAAAGAAATAAACCATGGCTGAGAAGGGAATAAAGCCCAGTATGAAGTCCAACCCAGGGCCATGTGGGCTGTGATGTGGTCTGGCCAGTTCTGGGAAAATAGGTGCGATGAGTGTAGCTTCCAGGATTCTGGCGCAGAGCTGGGCCCAAACTTAATTTGATGGCGAGTGCCCAGGATGCTTAGCTGTTGTGGCCAAAGTGTCTGAAGCATTTCTTAGCAAACTTGTAGCCAGCAGGCTGTAGTCCATCTGAAGCAGGCTTTGATCATCATGGGATAGAGCAAGGGGGAGCTTCATGCTTGATTCTACGTGGCCTCATGCCTTCCAGAGGTCGTCCCTGTACTTGAGTGTGTGTGTGTCGGGGGGGGCGGGTCTTATACTTGTGCTGCGGAACTGAGCTTCGGGAAGCAGGCAACACAGTCTAGAGTTTGAATCAGAGATGCGTAAGCTGGCCAGCTAGGAAGATATAAAGCCTTCACTACTGGGAATGACAGCAACCCTGTGGCACCCAGTAGGTGGGATGGAACCAAGAAGGGCAAGCAAACAAAATGAGATATTTAAAATGCCTTCATCAAAGCTGCTGGGGAAAATGTTGCTTTTCCACACAAAGATAGTGAGGTCTTTGAATGCCTGAAAAACTGTTCCACAGCAAGAATTTCTCCCTTTCTTAGAGAATTGAATATTCTAACCCATAAGCAAGGGACGATGGGAGGAACTGAGTTAGAAATCATATTTGCAAAGGTGAAAAAAAAAGTAACCATTGTATTTGAGAACAGAGTATGAAAGATTAAAATGTGCAAAATTAATTGAAGCCATAGGTTAGGCTTTTAACAGAGCCAGCTCCCTCAATCTTAGCAAGCAGGGAGGCAAAATTTAAAATGGTGTCGAAGTCTGGTTATTAAACCCTTGCTTTGAACACCTCCTACACAAAAGACTATTAAACAGCAGTGGTCCCCTGGCAGTTTAGAGTCCAAAATAAACAATGACCAGACCAGAATGCAGTGAGGATGCAACAATAAGGTTGTCATTGTCAAAGCAGTTGAGTGAGGGCCTTTGGACGCTGGGACACAGCAAGGAGCATCTGAGAATAACTTGGATGATCGAAGGAACGATCTGTGTTCCTCTCAGGGGACATGCTGTGGCAGGGGAAGTAGGCTTGTAGAGGTGGGTGTGCAGTCCTGAAGAATGAACCTGATCTAGATGGAGAGGGCCTTCCAGAAAAGGAGGGAAGACAGGGTTGTGGTCAACAGTGAGAGGTTTTGTCTTCATAGATCAGAAAGTGGGGGCACAGTCAGAATGCAGACATTGAAGTTGCCTCCTCAGATCTGCCAAATGTACCCAGTTGTCTTTGGCTTTGGGGATAGCGTACAGCTTCCTCTCAGAACATTACTCCAAAGTAGTGATTCATTCCCTCCATCCCTCCTCCCTTCTCTTCCCTTCTCCCTTCCCTCCTTCCTTCTTTCCTTCTGTGAGCTTTGGCCAGTTTTACTAAAGAAAAACTGCATGATTTACTGTTTACTCGTCTGTTCTGGCGCAATTCTAAAGATCACAGAATCACCTGGATCAATGATAGCCAGCGTGCGTTTTTTATTTTCTGCATGCTACGCCCCATTCAACATTATTGCCACTGCCGTGCTGGACAGCGGTTTTGGCCAACAGGACATGGTACTCTCTTTCGGACTTCCTTGAGGTTGGGCAGTTGTTGTTGAGGATGACCAGTTTTGCTTTGCCTTGTCAATCATCACAGTCGGCTTGTACCCTAGCACGTACTTCCCACTTTTCGTGTCCAGTTAGGACCTAGGGTCGATGGACTCCACCAATTTATTTTTTCATCTTTCTGTGGCCACTATATTCCTACCTTAGGTGTGGGACGGCCTCCAACCAAGAACAGCTGCCAAGATGGCCAGGAATGAGAAAGGCAAGCAATGGTTCTTAATCATTTTAGACTAATAGAGCTTCTGAGAATTTATGTAGACCATCTCCCCAGAGGTAATGTTGCTGACCATACAGGTAGTTTACTTGGATTCAAGTTAAGGATCCTTGCTCTACTAATTAATTTAGTTCTTTTTTCATTCCACAACTATTTTTGGTGTGGGTAAGCTTACCGTGTGAGCAGGATTTCCTTTTTGAGGCCTCAGAAATGTGTGCTGTGTCTTTCATGAGGCCCTTTCCTCAGGAAGAGGCTTAAGGCTACTGACCCTGGTATTCATGTGATTCACTCCTTCAGACAATGGGAGGATGACAACAAGAGGAAGGCTCAACTTACTCGGGTGTGTCTTCTGATACTTGAACGTATTAGAAATTCGTGCCCCCTAAACACACCTGAGGAAACCCGGGGGGAGGTTTAGGGGTGGCCACCAGGGCTGTGGAGCTCCTGAGAGCCAGCTTGAAAAATCTATTCTAAATTTGGGGGAATGAATGGTAAGCTCTTCCTTGTTATTATTATATCTTTTTCTTCTTCTTTCAAACTCAGAATTTCCATCTGTGTTGCGAACAAAACCTGCTCAGGATACCAGGTGTAAATAACCACTAATGCACACACTTTTTTTCTTTTTCCTCCTATAACGTGATGCAGTCACTTAGTGAGATGTAGCGGCACATGTTTGGCAAATAAGAAGGCCGTCGTTCTTTTCATAGGTCCCCGAGCATGAGGGAGGCTGTTTGGGTGATAAATAAGAGTGGGTCATACTAAGGGCAGCTGCTAATGGTCACTTGGGCACCAGGAATAGCACAAAGTGTTTTACAGCTCTTACCTCACAAAAGCTTGCAAAGTTGACACCATTGGAGTCTCCCTTCTTTTTCCAGGTGAGGAAATTAGGACTCGGAGAGATGAAACAACTTACCTAATCGAGGGGCTGGTGAGTCGTAGAAGCAGGCCTTCCATGTCGCCTTGGCTCCCTGGAAGAGTCTGGTCTCAGCCAGCTGCCTCACAGCTGAAAGGATTCTGGCTTCCCGTAGGCAGCAGCAGCTTTCTCCAAAATCTCCCGAATCCACAAATAATCCACTGGGATTACAGCAGGCAGTACGCCTCTTATAGAATCAGGTGAAAAGAGGAGGTAAATCCGGTGGCCTTGAGGAAGCCACTGGAAGCGGAGATGTGAGCTGCTCCTGCCCATAGGCGACCAGCTATTAGATGGTGACGGGGACACCGGCCTGGAGGTCAGCCACCTGGGCCGGGGGCTGCAGGGGGCAGTGGGGAGACACACGGGCCCAGGTGAGGAGGAATCAGGGCTGGAGCCTGGGGAGGTCTCGCCGCTACCCGCCCCAGGATGTTTCAGGCTGTGTCTGCGGGCCCAGGCTCACCTCTCTGAGGCAACCCTGACTGGAGGCAGCCCCTCACTAGGTCATGTAATGCTAGCGATGAAGTAATCATCCTTTATGCGTTGAGCTATGATATGCATGAAGTGCTGGCTAGAATCAGTGTGGACAAGCACAGGGGCCAGGACCAGACTGCCTGGCTTTGAATCCTGGTTCTGCTGCTTAGCAGCTCAGGGACTTGGGAGATGTCTTCATCTCTGTGACTCAGTCTCCTCAGTGTATAAAGGAAATAACAGTACCAACAACTTTATAGGGCTGTTGTTCAGAATTTGAATTCATAGGTCCTTTAAGCAGTTATTGGCATGTACTGATCGCTGGACACATGTTAGCTGTAATATTATTAAGCAGTCCCCTAAGCCAAGGGCCTCACACACATTATCCAGTCTGTTGGCCTCCTGAGGGGGTGCCTTTTGTTAGCCAGATTTTACAGGTGAGGAAATTAATCTCAGCAAAGCTAAAAAAAACTCGCTGGAGTCACAGAGACAGAACGTGAACCCAGATCTGATGATTCGAAAGCCACATGCCATTACTACCTTTTTTCCTCAGGAGCCTTGCTCTGGACCTCCAGCCACGCTCTGGTCCCCTTTTTACTCTCAGCTCACCTGGTCCTCGTCAGATGCCCTCGTCAGATCTGCAGGCCCGAGTGAGCCTCGGCTAACCCGTGACTCTTGCTGGGGACGCCTCCCTCCTGTTTCGGCCCACCCAATGGTGGGACCTTTGGCCAGACAGAACCGTCCCTCTTGTCTGTCTCAGCTCAGGAAATGGTTCTCAACGCCAGACCCCACCTGCGTTGCTCTTTCTTATTTAAATGACCAGAACATAACCCAGTGTCTCTGGAACCCCTGAATGCAGAGAGCTCTGCATTTCTCTGGCATTTGTATGTTTGAATCATTAACTCGTTTGTAAGCCTCTTAATGGCACGGACCACCTCTTCTATCACTGCTTCTCAAACTTGAAATAAGCACGCAGTTCTCCTGGGGAGCCTATTAATAAAACACAGTTTGTAGGTTGAATAAGACGGGAGAGGAGCCCAGGACTCCGCCCTCTCAGCGGCTCCTCGGTGATGCCACTGCTGATGGCCCAGTGATCATGCCTTCAGCAACAAGGTTTTACCAGTCTAGCATTTTATATTCAAATGGTGCATTTCCTTATGTCTTGCTAATAGAAAGCCTCAAAAGCCAGACTATTTCCTTTTCCTTTTTTGCATCCCTAGTGCCCAGAGCACGTGCTTCATGTTTATTGCATAAATAAATGGAGGCATGAATGCATCATTTCTGCCCCAGGACCGAGGGGCATGTACTGAGCATCGATAATGAATGAATGAATGAGTAGATGAACATGTGTGTCCTTGATTTAAATCACCAGACAGTAGAGTGATAAATCAGAAAATTTTGCTTAATTTCCCTAGAGCTGGGGCAGAAGGAGGGGAGGAAGTGAGAGAAAAGGAGCTGTCTGACAGCTTAGGCTGAGGCCCCCACATAAAGCTGTCACGTTAACACTGGAAACACAGCAGGTTCATCCTGCTTGCTCCCAAGGGCAGAGTGCTTTTGCTTAGTGTTACAGCAAGGGGTTAGGAAAGCTATAAGCCATTTCTGGGCCTTCTACACAAGAACCGTACCATACGCGTTCCTATCTTTCTGGGCTCCACACTCCATATTTTTTTAAATGAACACACACCCAGAGACACACATGCACACACACCCCCTCAGACGGAAGCCACGGGCTTGAATTCTTACTGGCCTCTGCGCATTAAATTGCCAGAGCCGAGGGAAATTTGGCACAGCTTTACAGATTGTGCCAGAAACGGTGTGAAACCTGGAGGAGCCTCCAGAGAAAGGTAGGCATCTCAGAGGGGCATGATCTGATCTCTCAGCCACTCCGGATTTGCTAGAAACAAAAATACAGCGTTCTTTCTTGGTCTCATCTTCCAGGCATTGCCTTTGTTAAGCTTTGCGTTAGCCTCTCGAACTGAAAAAGGGAGGAAGAAATTGCACCAAGGAAGGAGAAATTCTTGCTCATGTATTTTTCAGATGCTCCTGTTGTCCTTTCTCCTGGTCACTCAGATGAACACAGCCCTGGGTGTGTGTCACGAGTCTATAGAACTTCACCCTATGGCCCGCAGAGTTGGCCAGGATTAAAGACACTAACCGCGTTTGTTGAGCAGCTACCATGGGCCCAAGTACACATGTCTCTATGACTAGTGCTGCCTTGAATCCTCACCCAGAAGGAGATCCTGTTATAGCCCTTCTACAGATGAGGGCACAGGTTCAGATGGGTGAAGTAACACACTCAAGGTCACAATGAGCTGTGGTTCTGCAGCTGAGTTCCCACAGCCAGTCAATTGGGGTATGAATTAGATCTTATTTCGAATCACTGTGCATTGTGTCACATTGGTCTGCCTTTCAGTCTCTGGATTGATTCAGCCTAGAAGCATTTTGGGGCCAGGGTAAAAGCAATGAAGACACAGGAGTTTCAAGGAGCTGTCTTAAACCCTTTGCTTTTCATCCTCAATAACTTCGGCAAATATAATAAACAGCCAGCACCCAAGATGCAGTATTTACATCAGTAATTCAGAAATCCACATGATTAAAGATGAAATAACTACTCCCTAATGTAGTCTGGTAAGGATCATCTAAAACAAAGCCAGCGATCCAATGCCTGATACTTAAATACCTACAGGACTTCACAACCAGGTCCTCAGTCTTTTTGTATTTTAGTGACTAACATATCCAAATTTTGTAACAGCGAATTCCAAAGGAATGCCCACATTTGTTAATTTCACTGGAATTTGAAGGTGTTTAACAATCGTGCCATCACTGGGAGGCTGGGAATGATGAATTAAGGAGGTATTTGTTATTTCTGACCTGGTTTAAATAGAGAATTCATTAAGTAGGGATCTTGCTACAATCTCTTGTCTGTAAATTCTGTTACAGAGCTCTCATACAAATAGCATTTTCATACATCTGTGGTGTCCTGATAACTGACATGCTCTGTGGTGATGTTTACAGCCCCATTAAGATCCTCAAAATGCTTCTAAATCATCAAAGGAAGATTAAATTATGTTGAGCATAGTTTTATTATTCAGGGCATCTTATTAAATTCAGACTCCAGAAAGGATGACTCATGTATAGGTTATGCATTAAACTCAGTGTGGCTATCTGGAAGCCCTCCCCCCACCGCCTCTCCTGGTCTGGTCCCCCTTCTCTGATCATGAGAAACAACAGCTCTTGGAGCCCCAAAGCATTCCACAAAACTTTCCACAGTATTCTAGGGAAAACTGATTATTTTCCCAACCAGTGGTCATTTCTAAATTTCTAAATGCCATTTTCACCCTTTTCATATAAGCTCTGGATTCATCAGAATAAAATCGATGGTCCCTCCGATTGGATGTTGATTGGTCTTGAAGGCAGAGGGAAGTACTGTGCTGCCATTTACAGCATCAGAATAGTTATTGGGATGGTGGATGCTCCAGATGCGCCGTGCGTGCGCCTTCTAGAATGACACTCAGACCGTGAGGAATCACCCTGAGGAAGGAAAATAGGAAATGTTTAAATGACTGTAAATTAACTCACTGGTCAACAAGGCAGGAGAATATGAAAATCGGCCTTGGATGGGTCACAGGTGCCACCTGACTCTGCCCCAGCAGCACGCATCCGTCTCGTGGATGCTGACTCCAGTCGAACTTGTCCTTTTCTTCTTCCGTGGCTACAACAGTTTTCTTCTTTCTCTTCCTCGGCGCCTCTCCCCACGCCCCCTGCAACCACAGACTTCACTGAGTCTCTGTAGCCTCTGCCGGGCCACTCTTGTCTGTCTGTGCCAGGTCCTGGGCAGTTGAAGAGATGATGGCAGAAGGGCTGGGAGGACACAGGGAACCCCTGTACTGCCACCCGCTATCCCAGCCCCACCTTGAGGGCCCTGAGCCCCGCTGGCGTGATAAGGCACGTGTGATGCCTGTCTGGTGCCCAGCGAATGCTGTTGAATGAATGAATGAATGAATGAGGGCAAATGAATTCCACAAATGGTAATTTCCCTTTCTCCCTCCTTCTCTTTTGCTTCCTTTCTTTTGTGCCTTTGGCTGTTGGCCAATTGGGACAAAAAGGAACAGACACATTCTCTCCGTGCTGATAGGGAACACGAGGGCCAATCTATTTCGGGTGCCCCACCTCTCCCCATTCTTGGTGGGCACTGTGCTGCTCAGGTTAGGATGAGGGCGGGAGCGGGAGATCAGAAGCACCCTACAAAATCCCTGGTCTGCCTTATCTTCCGCAGTCCGTTCCCTTGCTATTTCCGCTGGTCCCCCACCCCTTCTCCCTGACTCCGGCCCTCCTCACCCCACTCTTGAGTGTCAACACCTGCATCCCCTTCCCTCCCCTGGGAACATAGCCACCCTGCCACCCCTTCCCCACCCGAGGACAAGCTTCCTGACCACCCCCAGTGCCCCTGGCGTGGGAAACAGAGACTACATTAAAAGCCTGGTGAAAGATAAGTCAGGAAGCGTTTCAGAGGCTCCATCAGGGGTCAGGTTTTAAAAGCTCTCAAAATCAGGTCTGACAATCCCAGGAAATAAGATAATGATACAGATTTCTAAGAAACCAAGCTGGGAGACAGATAAGCTGAAGCTGTGTTTTTCTGCCTTGGAGGTAGATATTCACCCACGTGCTCGCAAACCATGCCCTGATCTGGATCAGAGTGGGCCAGCCCCTCTGAACGGTTGTGGGGAGTGGGATGGGGCGGGAGGCCGATAGGACGGTGTGGTCGCAGCTCCCTGCGGCGGAGATCCCTCCAAGGCTGTGATTTTCTTGTCGGGAACTGGACAGACAACAAGCCAGAGAGAAACACTCGAGCTGTCTCTGCCCATGACTAGATGCAAGAGGCCCACACACGGCAGCACCGCAGATGCGGCGCGTGCTGTCAGCCGGGGCAGCCATCCACTTGGTGCAGATGCGTGCAGCTGTTCCTGTCAATGGGGAACCAGGTCTTCGTCGAAGAGGGATTGTGGCAGGCGCATCCTCCAGCCGCGTCCACGTGGTCTTGGAGCTTGGATGTGGGTGGGAAATTAGCCATCTTCTTGGGGAAGCCAATGTGTGTCTTTTTATCAACAAGGCCGGTAGAGAGACTACTTGGAAAATTTGTAGAATAAGGGGAGAAAGCTGGCATGCAGGATGACAGAGTCAAAATGCGAAAAAGTACTCCCCAGGCTGGAATAATGAATGAAAACCAAGGAGGCTAATTTGAATAGGGTCACAGGCAAAAGTCCAACATTATTGTGGTCTTTTTTTTTTTTCTTCACTGCACAAAGCTCAGGATTAGGGAGATATGAATTCGTTCATAGGAATGTTTGTTGATTGTGTAATCTATGGAGGGACTGGGATCTTGTCTTGGGATTAGACAAGGGAAGAGGGGAGGAAAAGAAAAGGAAAACGTCAGACCCACTAGTTTGTCAGGATGACTGAAGACCCAGTTTATCTCACGTGACTAATTCTTTCTCAGTCTGGAGAGACACAGAGCTCTTATTGCTTCAAATTAACTCTTATAGCCCAAAAGATAGGTGGTACTGGCCGTCATCTCGTGAGGGCTGCCCCTGAGAGCCAAGCATTGGGACCAGACCACCCCAGAGACCAGGGCCTCCTTTGGGTTGGGTCCCCATCTCTCATCTGACTAGGGAAGGGATTTATTATATGGCACAAAATATGACTGCCTCCATAGGACACATTTTAGGGGACTTCTCTCACGAGATCTGTGGATGTGACAGGCACCTGTCCAGGACACCCCCTTCCTGACCTAGATGGAGGGGTATATCACATTTGCAATTATCTGCTTTTTTCATAGATACGTGGAACTGACCAACTACTGCGATTATAAAGATTACAGGGAAACTATACTGAGCAAACCAATGCTGTTCTTTGTTAATGTACTGACCAAAAAAGACACCTCGAAAGGTAGGCATATAAATATTTTTGGTTGGATTCTGCCGCTTGGGGCTGTGGGCTGTGGCACTCTAAAGAGGTAGAAGTTGTGCATGGACTAAGCAGGTGGGTGTCAGCTGTGACAAGTCTGGGAGTGTGGAGGAGTCTAGAGTGTTAGACCATCTAAAGCCTAGCACAAGACTGCAGAACCTCTAAGTGATCTGAGGGCAGAAGCCATCTGTCTCGGGGTTTTGTCTTAACTTCCTGTCTAGGCAGGAAGTGCTATCAGTTCTGAGGCTGCAGGGCTTGCAAAAATGGCTGGGATGGTGGTGATGATCTATAATATTGTGCATCACATACCAAATGCTTACACACGTGAGGCATACTCTCGTATCATTAATTGACACAACAGCCCTGTAGGGCTTTCATCCAAATGGGAACATTTTTGACCATGAAAGTAGGTTCTCTTAATAATTATGTTGGGACTGAGGTATAAATGTGCACTGACCCAGGGGAAGTAGGATGCTTAGTCATCCTACCTATGAGGTGCTTATACCCATTTTATAGATAAGGAAACTAAGGTAAAGAAATAAATAGCAATTGTAGATGCTTTTATGTTTCATGCTATGGCCTTCAAATTTCAATTTTAAGGGTATCTCTTTATTGTTTCTTCTAAGAAATCAGGTTAACTGCTAACAACTGTATTAACTCCAAGTCCAATATGAAAATATCTCTGTTTTCCCTTCTTCCTGCTCAGTGTTACGTGGAGAAAGTCATGGGCATCGTGCTCTGTGATAGAGGCAGAATTTCTTAATTCTCCTTCTAAATAGCATTCTTAAACCGAGCCCAAGGTAATAAGAAATGATCTACAAATTCCAAATAGACTTTCTCAAACATTCATTCTCATTCAGATTCGTGGCGCTGATTCTCTGTTCATTTCATTCAGAATCATTCAGATTCTCTGCTCACTTGATAATTCAGTCACAATGCTCTCTCCGCAGGAGGGGCTGGGAACAGAACACAAGGTAACAAGCCGCCCTTGTTAGAGCATCTGAGCCCCTGATGTTATTTGGCTTGATGATGACCGGAAAGCCCGAGAGTTCTCCAGGAACGTAATTCACAGACATATCAAGTACACCTCCTGCCTCGATCTCGCAGGAGGAATCTTAAGAAAGAATAAAAGACCTCTCCATTTTAGCATTTTAATGGAAGTGCAAGGAATGGTACAGGAGGTATTTGTGGATTTGCGGGTGGCTTACAAAAGGCACAGAGTTGTATGACAGCTATCGTGGAAGGAGGTACAGAAACCCAGTACTGTGTAATTGCGAGGAAAGCCATGAACTAAAGAGCTTCTATGACAGAGAAGCTTAAGATGGTCAAGTTTAAATTATGAACGTTATAAGTAAGGTAACACATCTACCCTTGCTGCTAAACTGCACTTTTGTACAAAGTAGAAAAAAGCCACCAGTGGCTCAACACAACTTACTAATCCTTTGCAGAAGTTTGTCGTAACAACTATACAAATAGACAATGTGTAAGAATGTCGATGGCATCCTCTCGAGTTGTGCAGTGCACAGCCTGACTACCAGCACAATTGTGGAGTGTGGTAGCCCTTAGTATCTAATGAACCTAAAGATCTTAGTTTGGTTTGTGCAAAAGTTAATTCGCAGTATCAAATAGCTTGCTTGCTTTGTTTATCTCAGAGAGGACATAAAGTAATTTATATTTAAAGTGCCCCCCAAAAATGGTAATTTGGGAGAAAGAAAACAGGTAGAAAAAATAAGATGAATAGTGCAAAAGTTAGCTCAAAATATATTCCTCAGGAATGTAAGACTCATTATTGATGGACCACAGGTCTTGCTCTAAAAGCCAAGGCAAAATGTTCAGTTCTCAAAATCACATAATAGCTGGTCCACGGCCTTTAGACAGAGGGTGACCATCTATGTTATATGTCTGTCTAGAAAAAAACGCTTGGATAAATTAGGCCACGAAGCTTGATTTGGGGGACTGGAAAGTTAAGAAACTGTTAGTTTATAATATTTCAAATTTCCTAATGAGCAAACAACCTTCGCTTTGCTTAGATTGTATAGAATCAGACAGAATTAGATATGAGGAACTGATAAAAAAGAAAGAAAAAACCCCAAATCAAACCACCACCATAACAATAAAACAGCTATTTTCTAGGGCAGAGACATGGTATCACTTAAACAATGGGAAGGACTTCTCCTCCTGCTGGGGCCTGTGTTGGGGTGAGGCATGGAGGAGACTCAAGTCTCAAATTGTCTTGATCCTTAAAACCCTGGACTAGCCCTTTGGCAGAATGCATGCAGGTCTTTAGAGAAAGATGGGGAGAGATGGGAGATGGGGGAGAAGGCATGGGGCAGCCTCCTTCCCTGGATTTGGCTGATGTTCTGCTTTGCAAATGAGGAAATGTTGGTGAGAGCCAAGTCACTGTTTAACTACCCAGCAAGGCTGTTTTGACTTTTGACCCCCATGCTGGACACATGCCCTGGGACTCGGTTCTTGTCTGTGATCACTAGGGGGACAAAGTGCACTTAGGGGAGCTGATTATCTAACCGGCTGTTACAGTATCGCAGAGCTTCCTATACCTCTACAAAATTCTCAGGAACATTTGTAGAAATCTGCTTAGGCTTTGCAGTGAGGGTCTGACGAAGTTACAACTGAATAAAATCTCCCAAGAAGGTAGGAATCACTGCTCTACCAAATGCTAAGAAGTATGTTTATATCACAAATGCACACTTCTATTTGAATTCTGCTTCCTAATTTCTAGAAAGAACGTACGCATTTCTTGTGAACACAAGGCACCCCAGAATAAGAAGACAGATAGAGCAAGGGATGGACATGGTAATCTCCTCGGTGATTGGAGAGAGTTACCGGCTTCAGGTAAGCCTTGGTCAATCTGAATCCAGGGCTGCTAACCACATAGAAAGGGGTCTGTGCATTTCATGCAAGGCCAAGTCCCTAGAGCTTAATTATAACCAGACTCGTAGATTTTCTATTGGTTCATTATCACTACCAATAAAATGAGCTTGGTTTCTAGCAACTGATCTAAAAACAATAAATGTCAATTTGATCACGTAGTTCCAGGGCTTCAGATGGCTGGGATGCAAATGCAAAGGTCTGTTTAAAAAAAAAGAAAGCCAACTGTTTAAATATATCTGTCACAATGAAAAAGAAATAAGGGGTATGGTATCTTGGATATTTGGGCCGTTCTTAATTCAATGGTATAATTCTATACTAGTATATAATTCTGTAATATAGCATTATAGTTATATCCATGACATTAATTAAATGCTTCTCTCTCTTTCAGTTTGACTTTCAAGAGGCAGTAAAAAATTTTTTCCCTCCAGGAAATGAGGTGGTTAATGGAGAAAATTTGAGCTTTGTGTATGAATTCAAAGCTGATGCATTATTTGATTTCTTCTATTGGTTTGGGCTCAGCAATTCCACTGTAAAGGTGGAAGGAAAAGTTCTAAATTTGTCAAGTACAAGTCCAGAAAAAAAGGAGACAATTAAATTATTTCTGGAAAAAATGAGCGAACCTTTAGTCCGAAGGAGCAGTTTCTCTGACCGAAAATTCAGTGTTACTTCCAGAGGTATGTTAAAAATTCTCAAGTACCTGAGGAAGGTAGTTAAATAAAAAGGTAGAATAATATCACGGGAGTGGAGAGTCAATTAGCTGAAAAAGAAAGGCCTCTTGATAAAGGGGAAATAGAATATCACATAATTCAGAAAGTAAGAAGCGAGAAATGTTTACTACCAAGAAGAGATATGGTGACTTTTCTTTTTAGGCTCCTTATAGTTTTCTGACATAGCAGTTCGAGTGTGCAGCATACCCAGAATATAATTTAAAAATATATTATTCATTTCAATACATAGTACTACTCATTTAAATATTAACAATAATTTAAATATTAGGAAAAATGATGCTTTCCTGATGTGCACATTCAAGGCAACACAGTGTCAGCTGGGAGAGGACTGTACATGGTCAAGGTATCTAGCTTTAAAAATATTTGAAAGGGTTCTCCAGAATTTATAAGACCGCAAAAGAACAAATCTTGAGAACGCTTTACTTAACAGATTTTAATCTATATTTGAATATCCAGTGCCTCCTTCCCAGGAGCTGGTGAGACTTTTCAGTCTGCTTTTGGCTAAGGCAGATGACATCCATCAAGTCTTGTCTAGATTTGTCCTCTGCTGAGCCTGTTCTCCTGTCCCACGCTAGTCTGGGCTGGAGAGCAACTTCCTTGAACTGGGACTCTTGCTGCTAGATGCAAGAAGAAAAGACCCAAACAAAGACAAGCAAAATGACACCCATCTCTATGAAGCTGCAGTTTAAAAAATGTTCACATGTAAAAAACAGAGTCTTTATTAATTACATTTAATGAAAGTTGCTTTCTTCCAATGTTTATAGCAAAAATGCTTACACCTAAGTATTTCCTATCCTGGAAGGAGCCCCCCACTCCCGCACGTGCGCACATGCTCTCCCTCACCCTCCTACTCCTTCCTCCCTTTTCCCCTCTTCCCCCTGCCCCCTCTGTCTCTCTCTCCCTCTTCCTCCTCCCTTGTTCCTCTGGTGCCACCCTTTCTGACTTTCTTTGTCTCCTCCTTTCTAACTCCCTGCCCCCCTCCCTGTCTCTTTAGCTTTCTCTGGGTGTTCCTTACAAAGATACTTCGTGCTTTGCTCAATTGCAGGCACGTGGGGGATGATACACTGATTCAACTTGCCTGATAGCTGCAGTCCCAGGTGCCTGGTCCCTCCTGTGACTCCCCTCCAGCTCCAACCACTGGCCTTGGTAGCCTGTAGGGGGTGGGGGTTTCTGTTGCCTTTCCATCCCCCTCCCCCTCTGTGTGTGTGGCTGCCTGGGACATCCACTGCCATCCAAGGGACAGTGAGGGGCATGGGAATTTGGGCAGGGCTTCCTTGCAAGTTTACTAGGAGCCAGGCCTCGGGCCACTTGCCCTCCAGAGCAGTGGGAGGGATTCTTCAAGACCTCCTGAGCCTTCATTGTGCACCATGGGTGGCACAGCCCAGAAGCATCTGCTGCCCTGGCAAGCAGCCAGGTCTGGCCTCTACTGGCTCTCTCCCCTGGTGAATCAGCTCAGCTCTGTCCACTTGGCCAAAACGGACCTTGGTCCTAGGTGTCTATGCCCCAGCCGTGAGCCTTTCTTCACAAGTGAGAAAACTCTCTGCATATCTACTCCGGCCCACAGAAAAGCACGTGGTCCCTGTCCGGCTGGTAGACAAACAGCCAGAAAAAACGGTTCAGCTTTTAGAGTTTTTCCCAGGAAGTCAGGAGTCTCCACTAATTATTGAAATGGTGACGTTGTATGTTGTATGAGTTTTAAGGCACTGTTGTTTTTTTGTTGTTGTTGCTGTTTTTCCATTGATGATAGTCATGTGCCTTGTTACTCTTCTCAGGTTCAATAGATGAAGTTTTCAACTGCAATCTGTCACCCAGATCATCGCTGACGGAGGCCCTTTTGGCAGAATTGCCATTTCCGAGCGTTCTGGAATCGGAAGAGACACCCGACCAATTTATCTGATTGAATTGAACGTGTTGTGGTCACTGCTACTCGCCGGGCCTGTGTGAGGACAGAAGGCGGAGGGGAGGCGAGAGGGGGTGGGAGGCGGGCACTTCCACCCGCTGGTCCACCCGTCTGCTCCCACAGAAGGCTCCTGTCTTCCATTTCCCGGGCGATGCCCTGGCAGGCCCGATGCAGCTGACTTCGGAAAAGGAGAGCTTTGGCCCCGTGGCCTGGAGGGGTGTCCTCTCCTTCTAACATTTCTCCAAAGAGGCAGAGGGAGCAGCAGAGCCCGCCACCCTGAATGCTTTGCTTCAGGGTGTCCCGGCCTCCTGGGAGCTCCCCTGGAGGATTTTGGAGTGTTATCTCTCCATACTTCGTAACTCAGTGGTCCTCTACTTGGGACCTCCTTGTCTGAATCCAAACCCAGCAAGCAGGTGGTTAGCAGTGCTATTTTCTTGCAAACGTGGCTGACAAAAAGCCTAGGACATCTTTCACTGGAAGACAAATAGGTTTCTCATCCTTAGGAGGAACATTCTAGGTAAGGGATGTCGAAGGATTGGCCAGGTTGAAGGACAGTAACCTTGCCACCCACTGCCTGAAATTTGAGCTCCCTTGCCTGTCTCTCTCATCAAAGTGGCCTGTGTAGAAAGGGGCAGGTGATGTGGTATCACACAGTGACAGGGGAAGGATAACGTACAGGGCAGTGTCCTCTACTGGAAGCACATTAAGTCACTTGGGTCCTTTAAATAAGCTTTTAGCCATCCTAATACTAAAAGCAAAGTAGAAGAAAGCTATAACATTACCATAATATGTTGTTACATCAATACATTTTTCATCTCATAGCTACAATGGAGCGCTTCAAAAAGAAAAAAAATTCTATTTACATTTTAAAAACTGCATGAACTAATCATACATATGCTTATAATGAGAAAGATTTATGGACCCTGAATATAATTTTTCTATCCTTTTTAAACAACTTCCTGTATTATCCATTTTGATAGCACTACTGATTGTCCCTTCATTTATATTGTTATGTTGGGTACTCTATTTGTGCAATTAAAACTTTTCTTAGCATTCAACATGGAATCAATTAAATTTGTGACCAAGTGTGTATGTATGTGTGATCTTTCCATTGTGCTTTGCAGGTGGTATATTTGCCCTGTAACTTACTAAATGACCATAAGAATTGTAGTTTTCACAGCCACTTTCTCAAGAAGAGCTTTTTGAAGAATGGGTCTCCGAAGCATTTGGAGAAAAGAAAAAGAATTTGATACTGATCTTTCACAAAAGGAAAAAAAGTCCCTTAATACCTTAGCCTCAAAGAGGCTAAACATTTTTTTCAACTCAGTGCAAAATGAAGAATGTTCACAATAAAATAAGTTTTATACCAGTGCAAACAAACCTTAGGTGGATATCAAATATTAAATGCTTCCCAAAGGAAACAGGGAATCTGTTCACAAAAGTTGAAAAAGGAGATTTTTTAAAAAGTAGCTGAACTGAGAAAAACCATCAGTGATCTCTCCAAGAATGGACTAAAGATCTGGGAGTTTTCTCTTATAATTAAAACCTTTTCTTTCCATCGAACTAAAACCAATTTTCATTGAATACCATTACTTATTCAGTATTCACTCGGCAAGGTTTTATGAACCACTTCTAAGCGAACAGACCCTGTGCTAATGTATTTGTTAGTGCATGTCACAAAGAAGTGCTATTGGGCAGTCTTTAAAATTGGTGAAAAGTATATTGGGACAGATCTTTCTGGGTAAATGAGGCTTCAATCTGGGTATAAATGCAGCCTAATTCGGATATTTTAACAGTTCAAGATCAATGGAAATCTGTAGAACAACAATGATCTAAGCAATTCATCCATTCACTCAAAGTCATTCATTCATTCTACAGTAGGACTGAGTGCTTACTCTAAGCAGTGCACTCAGGTGGGTGCTGGTGCCTAAAAATGTCTGAAGTGTGGCCCTTGCTTTCAAGGACCATCCAGTCTTAGAAGACAGGTGTGCAAGCCGAGAAGAACAATTAAGTGAGTGCTATGAGAGAAGTTAAAAAAAAAAAGAACACTTAGGGACCCAGTTTTGGAGGGTTTAAATTAATGACGTAAAGCTGTAAAACTTAGTTTTAAAACAAATATGTGAGGACTGATTTCTCCAAGTGATTGATTCACTGAAGCTCTCAGTACAAGAGTCACCTTGGAGGCTATTAATTTATTCCAACAAGAATGCAAATCCAGACACTATCTACAGAGTAACGGAGGTTTCTTCTCATTACCTCATGGTTATAGTTTGATTTTTGGCTAACGGATAACATTGCCCAACTTGATTGCCTACCTTAATTATCAGCTCGCATGTGAATGTCTTTTTACTGTTTCAAATCCCCAATCTATCTTCAAAGAGCCAAGTTATGCCCCTATTTAAGAAATTCAAAAGAAAATGCATCTAGTTCTGAAGGGAATTTCTAAAGAATTTCAAAATGCTCTAAGCAATGGCAGTGTCATTAGAATAAATTATTACTTTGAAGAAGAGAACATTCATTTGGATGGGTAAATGCTGGTATAACAGATTTAAAAGGAGTGTTCACACTTGATATTCACTACTTGAATGCACTTGAAAGGACCAGCAGTGTAAAGCATTAGTAATTACCCAATGGCTGGCCTGGCCCACTTCACCTCTCAAGAGTTCAGAGAAGAGGAACACACAAGAACCAGAAAGGGCAGAGCTGGCCCAGGAGGGAGGTGACCTTTATACTGGATTGACAAGGTTTTGACAGAATCAACAGTCTGGACTTGCTGCTATGGCTTTATTTGGATAAAAATGGGAGTAACTTTGACAAGTGGCACATTCGAAGTAGGGCTTAGAATCTGCCCCATTAGATTGGATTGTCCTAACAAAACAGAGAACCTTGTAGAATTTTCTTTTCTGGATCTTTCAGTAAAAGGATAGCCATCATTTTTGACAACAACAACCCCCCAAGTGGCAGATAGGAATTCAGTGACTTCAGAAAGATCTGGAGCTGTGAAGGCTATTTTTATGTGTCAGTCTGGCTGGGCCACGGAGTCCAAACATTACTCCTGATATTTCTAGGAGAGTATTTTTAGATGAGATAATATTTAATTGGCAGACTTTAGGTAAAGCAGAATTGCCCCCTAAAATGTCAGTGTGCCTCTCCCATCAGCTGAAGGCCTGAATAGAACAAAAGACTGACCTCCCCCGAGCAAGAGAAGATTCTGCACTGCACAGGTGGCCTCCAAACTTGAACTGCAATGTCTGTTCTGCTCTGGGTCCCCCATCTGCCACCCTCCTTTGCAGCTTTTGGGCTTATCAGACTGCACAACTGTGTGAGCCAATTTGTTAAAATGAAGTAAGTCTCTCTCTCTCTAGACATACACACACACACACACACACACACACACACACACACACTCTATCGGTTTGTTTCTCTAGAAAACCCTAAATATTACAGACTGTATCACAGAAATTGAGAAAATGTTTCATGAATTAATCAATCAGCTAAAACAAAGGAGAAAAAACAATATGCTTTTTTTTTTAACATGAAGACACTTGAATGAAAGCATTGCATATTACTTAGTAATAGAAAGACTTTTGCCCAAATGTGCTAAGCCGGTGAAACTTCACTCAGTATATCCATATCCAATGTACTTGGGCAACCCTGGAGATCATCTGTGACCTCTCCCAGGCTTTTGGAAGCAGTCCCTGACTCTTTTACACATCCTTTGCTGGCTTGCTCTTTGAATTCTCCCATCAACTAATCTCCTATTCTCTTTCTTACTCGGGAGACACCCTTGCCTGTCATAGTTCCTGGGGCAGAGCCTCTCCAACTTGAACGTGCCTAGGAATCCCTTGCAGGTCTTGCTGAGCTGCAGACTCTAATTCAGTAGGTCTGCGTTCTGACAAGTTCCTGGGTGATGCAGAGGCTGCTGGTCCTAGGACCAGGCTGTGGATCAGTCCATCTCAAACTTTATGAATCATCTGGGGATCTTGTCAGAAAAACAGAATCTCGGGCCCCGCCTGACTTACTGAGTCAGAATCCGTGTTGCCAAGATGCCCGGGTGTTGGTGGGCATGCTTGTTTTGAGGAGGAGCACATCCATCTTCTCCAGGTCTGGGCCCTGTCTGCTTTTTTCCACAGCTGCAGGAAAGCTCCATCCCTCGCTCTGTTTCTTACCCACCGCCTATGCACTTGGTTCCTCCTCTCCCCTTTGAGTACCAACTCTCTACCTGACCCACTCCCTCTCCTCCAGCTGGAGACTTCCTTCTTCACAGCAAAAGCTGGGTGCTTCTATCCTTGCTGTCCCCTCCCTCTACCACCCACCTGTCACTACTCCGTCACGTCATGTTCCCTCTGTGTGTATGTGCATGTGTCTATGTACGCGGGAAGAAATTTATGATGGCAATTTAAATTGGAAACAGCCACTTAACATTTAGCCCATTCAATACAACTACTCTCAAATTATTTGTTGACCAGTTCGAAACTGTGTAAAAGGCATATTAGTAACCTGCACATCTTAATTTCTGAATGGTTAACTTCTTCTGGTAGGTGACATGGATAATCTTGCTTCTCTTTCCCCTGGAAAAAGAGGCCGGGATTTATGTAAGCTTCTGACCTGATCCCTTCGATCTGTTGCTGTAACCCACTCCAGTGAATAATTCTCCTGCTCAGGGGAAGCCCGACTTCCCAGCACGGTCTGGCCCGCAAGGCCTCTGGCTCCGTGTTCCTCAGCTTCCCCTGTACTCTTTCCAGTGCGGCAATCCTGTGCTGTCCCCTGCGGCCGGGGCCTCTGCTCCACCTGGTGGCACTCTCCCTCTCCCCTTTGTTGCCTCCTAGGCATCACCGGGAACTCAGCTCTGGCGTTTCCTGCTCTGGGACGAGCTCCCCAAGCTCCCATAATATCCAGGGCATTGCCTTTAACATCGTCATGCAGCTCGTTTTCAGCGCACAGGCAGTGTTTGTTGAGGGAAAGAAGAAAGGGGGAAAAAATCATCTTAATCATTGAAAGGGGTTGCCTCAAGCAACCCAAATTCAGAGGCAGGAATAGTGCTGTAACGGTCGTGATAAAATGGACTTGTACCAAAAATCCATTTTGAAGCAGGAATGAAAGACTATAAAAAGAATGAGGCTCAGAATAGGAACAAGACAAAAGAGCAATACCTTAGGTTTATGCGGCTTTATAATTTATAAATTATTGTTAGAATTATTCATCTTTACCGCCCGGCGAGGCAGGCACTGGTATACTCATTTTACAGATAAATTGGGGCTCAGGGAAGTATCTGCTGGATGCCAAGGGCCCCAGGTAAAAAGTACAAAGACATCTCCCGGCTCCCGATTCCGTGCGTGGGCCACAATTTCACAGCTTGCCTAAGAGGAGACAAATGTAAGATATTAATAAGAATTCACTTCTGAAATTCTTTAGACGCCCTGCTCTGTTTTAAAAAAATATTTTTCTTAAATTATGCTCTGCTAATTAACTCTGCCATTTTCAGACAGTAATCTGTTATTGGGTGTTATTTTCCTCATTTAGATGCCACTACTAAATCCTAATTTAGACTCATTCCTTTTAATAACACCCACAGAACTCTATACCTTCTATGTGCTCCACCACCATTCATAGCTATAAAATTTGAGAGTCTAGGATGTGTTATATGTGTTCCATTATATGGATAGGACTCCTCTCAGAAAATTCTACTTTAGTTCTTAATTTTTAAGCAATACCTTGCATATGGACTCAGGATGCTTACTTTGATGCCTATTCTGTGTCCTTTGATAAACTCCTTTTTTTGAAGGTCACCTTCACCTTAGGTCCTACTTTCTCAAATAACCCCTTTGCAGAGAGGAAATGGTTGTAAATTGCTTTCTAAATATGTTGCCAGCAGTCTCTAATGAGTACTTCCTCTCTTTTCTTTGCACTCAGATGGCAAATAGCTGTGTCCTAGCCTGGAAGCATTCAATTTTACTAAGCGCCTACTATGTGTCAACCTACCAAGGCAGTTGCCAAGAATATGAAGATAAAAGGGCCTCTACATTCTGGGAAAACTGTAACACACACACACACACACACACACACACACACACACACACACACACACACGGGCGGGGAGAGACTCAGTTGAGTTTGTGGGGACAGAACAATTATATTGTTAATCACAAAATATAATGGTTCCTGCCAGAAACCTCTCCCGGTGAGGAGAAAGGTGTCACACACATCCCTGCCCACTCTTGTTTCCTTCTTAATGCAAAGATCTATGACAACTTTGCCCACAGTCACTTAAGTTGAAAGTTAGGAAGAGATGAAAATTTGCGATTGCAAATCTGACAATATGACTTCCTCTTCAACCTACTCGTCTTTTTGCTTCTCTCCCCAGATAGACAAGACAATGCTCAAGAAAGCTCACTGCAAGCCAGAACTGTACACATGCACGAAAGTAAGGATCCATATTACTGGAAACACATCCCTGCTTTCCGCACCGGGTCCCCCAGCCTGCCTGATGAAGCGCTCGCCAGACACCTCCAGCACCTGTCCGCTGCCCAGCTGAGCCGGTGGAAGTGACCCGCGTCTCCATGGCGACGCGTCACAAAGCAGCCGCGCTGCGCGCAGCAGCGCCCAGTCCAGCAGGAGCAGAGGGCACCGCCACGGCCTCTTTTGAGCAAGAATGGCACAGCCTGGGCCCGAGGCCGCGTGCTCCTCTCAAAGAGGCCACAAGATTCAGCCAAGTAAGGCCGTGGACCCTACTGGCCTGCGCGGCGGGGGAGCTTTCTCCTGGGAATGGGGTACACTAGAGCAAAGGCTGCTTTTGTCTGCAAGGGTGTTTGCTTCCCTCTTATGCGTGGGACTCAATTCATGGAGAGTCTTGGAGTCAGAGAATGAAATGTTCATGACCTTGTCCTTCTACAGACCTTCGCCATAATTTCTGCAGATCCTCTCTCTAAACCGCTCAGCTGTTTTTAAACACGCCCCCCCCGCCCCCCATGAAGTGCCTAGGAGGGGACAGGAGAAGGGAAGGAATAGTTCTCCTTTCCAGGAGGACGAGGTCAAAGACAAAGAAGGTACAGAGGTCAGACACTCTGAAGACAACAGACTTGGGGGAGACCTGACCCCCACGCAGCATCTAGGAATAGCACAGAAGGCCGGAGGTGCAGAAGGCAGGACCCCTTAGGGGATCTGCAGAGGCATCAGCCCCCCAAGTGGCTGTAGCAGAGGCTGGGAACTTGGCATTCGGCCGCCACTTCTACCTAACCTTTGCTGATTTCTCTTTCAATGGAATTTCACATTTAACAGAGGTAGAGCTTTTCATGCTAATTTTGCATGCAAATGCAGTCAGTTTACAAAGTCAGCTTTTTGTGTCCGTGGAGGGAGAGCCATTCTAGCTGTGATGCTAGTGGCACGATTACTGTGTAGTCAGCTCCATCCTGGGGTTTCTCATGGCAATAATCACCCACCGCAGCCCTCTAGCTGGGTCATTGTGGTTCCGTGGTGGCTACAGAGTGGTGGGAACCATTCAGCTGCAAATTCCCTAGAATTGTAGACCAGCCAGAAAGAATGAAATGCATATTTTCATTCCATTCATCCCTTTGTAAAATTAAGGATAGAAAATGAAAATACTTAATTCGTACAAAATATATTGAAAACACTCTGTTTCTATATGATAACAAGGCAAAAAAAAAAAAAAGGCAGGGGAGAGAACCTCTTTCCCAGGATTCCCCCACTACATTCCTTTTGAATCTCTTCCTCTCTTTCCAGCCACCTGTCTTGGTCTCTTTCACTGCTTCCTCTGCCCTTTCTTGTCTGGGGAATGTGACAGTCCTCCAAGATCTATCCTTCTTGGCTATGACCTCTGTGTAATGGCCATGTCCTACCAAGGGCTTCATGTCTACTGAAATATGCCACTGCCTTTCTAAACTTCTCTGTCACTCACTCCTAATTTTCAAACCAAAGTATCCAACCGTCTACCAGACAGTTCCATTTGGATGTCACAGAAGGGCCTCGAACTAATATGTACAAAATGACACTCCTTGTCCTCCTAGACTTTGCAGACCCAGTTAGGAGAGTGCCTGCTGGTCAAGGGAAAAGGGAAGGCAGCTTCGTTGACACCTCACTTTGATCAGCAAGGCTTATTGATTCTGCCCCGAAGATCCCCTTCCTGTGGGTGAGTTTAACTCTTTGTGCCCAGTCTTGGGGCTCTCCTAGACACTCTGTGCCACTCTATCTTCCACTGCTAGAAGTGTCATGCTCCAAAAGGTGGGACTGAGGTGTCACTGCCTAGCTTTGGTCCAAAAATAAGATGAGGTTGATAATGATTACCATGGGCTATTGCTATTGAACTATTACTAGATATGGGCTTGTAATTGCTGTTATCAGTTTGAAGGATTGCCATTAATGACCACAAATGGATGGCTTGGAAAAAAGGAAATCTATTGTTTCACATTCTGGAGGCCAGAAGCCCCCAATCAAGGTGCTGGATGGCTGCACTCCCAACAGTGGCTTGGGCACAGAAGACTTTCTTGCCTCTTGCAGTTTCTGGGGGCTGTCAGCCTTCTTGTGAGTTCCTCACTGCATCTGGGCCTCCACGGTCACATCACCTATACTTCGGTGCGAAATCTTCCTCTGCCTTTCATGAGGGCAGTGAAATGGCCTTTGGGGCCCACCACTACTCCAGCAGGATCTCCTCATCTCCAGATCCTTAACTGCGTCTGCAAAGGCCCCTTTCCTTATTTGGTACCATTTGGAGGTTCTGGGGTTTGGATGTAGATGTCTCTTTTGGGTCACCATTTAGCCTACTCTAAATGCTTGAATCTACCATCACTTTGAATCCAGCCAACAGCAAGGCAAACTTAGAATTATCAGGTACTGTTCATACCTGCCCACCTGTTGGGCTACTGTGGAAGATAAAACAAGTTCCCTTATGTGGAAATGCTCCGTAAAGTGTAATATGCACAGGCCAGTTACTGTTTTATTATATTTTCCAAACTTCATAATACATTTTCATAATCGTACATACCTCCAGGAGTGGTAAAGCGCCAGGGTAGAGTGGGGTAGATCAGGCCTCACAGACCTGTCACTGGCCACTTCTTCCCCTGCCTCACTCACATGGGTCTCAGACTTTCACACCTCGTGCCCTTTCCCCTGAAAAATGTTTCACTCCACGTCCTTCTGTGGTGCCTGTCCAACTCCTACTTTAAGTCCTGGCTCAGATGCTACCTATTCTATGAAGAACCTCCTGGACGCACTCTCGATGCCGCTTCTCTCATCCAGCCAGAAAAGAATTGCCCCTTCTTTGGGAGCTCCAGTGACACACGGCCCAGCAGTGCATCTCCAAGCTCGTGCTCACTGGAGATTCGCTGTGTCCTCTACTCACCTGGGAGTTCCCCAAGGCCAGGACAGGACCTCTCTGTCCTAGGATCCAGCAGGGGCCTAGGTCCACGGGAGGGGTTCAGGACTCGACTGTAGAATGAACAGAAAATGAAGGAAGGTAGAAACAGGAAGACAGGATCCTGAGAGAGGTGGACACAGAGTTTCAGGGAAAAGCACCGAGATAATTACTGAGAATGAATGCAAAAACAGGCGGTGGCACATTCTGGAAACGGGTGTTTAGAATATTATGATTATAGATTTTTAAGTTATTATTTCTGTTAATGAAGAGGATTAATTCTAATAACATTGTATTTCAGAAGCTGTGTCAGTGGATATAGGAAGCATAGACACAGACCTGACGTAAAGACTTTCAGTAAGAAAAGTCATTAAACAAAAAATTGTAGAAACATGTACCGGAAATTGCGCATCTCATCATTTTAGTCATCCAAGTGGGTTAGAATTAAGAAGAGGGAGGTCCACTTGGTCTCAGGTCTTAGAGGCAGCTGGACATGGCTTCTCCTGCACCTCACGCCTTCTGGAATAAGATCTTAGCAATAGGAGGCCTCCAGCCCCCAGCCTGTCCTCAGGAGGCGGCGAGGCCCCAGATGGGGACCCCCAAAGGTGTATCTGGCTTGTCCGTGTGATCGATGGGGAGGTGTTACCTGGATGTTGCGTTGTCAGGGTTTTGAGGCCTATTGTGGGCCTACCAGGAAACTGGTCTGGCCGGGGTAGGTGCTGATTGCTTTAGGAAGAAGAGAGTGAAATGATATGTGGTCTCTGTGCAGAGGATCTTTCCCAAGCCTTCCAAGAGTTGCACTCTGAGGTTCAAATCAGGTTAAGCAAAGGTTTCTTTTAAGAGCAACTCTGCCTCCCAATTTCTTCCCACTTACTTGTCCACACTTGGAATTCTCTGAACAAAGAACATTTCATTCTACCATTGGAACAAAATGCCTGAAAGCACGAAGCGACTCCCACTAAAGCAGCGGCATCAGAGAAGAACGTCCTTTCTCGTCGAGTGGGATCAGGGCGGGGCCCCCGGAGTGTGTGCGAGCCGAGTGGAGCGCTCAGGGGCTAGACTTTCGTTAGGAAGCGGGTGGAGGTGCATCCCATTCAGACACAAGGTGGTGGGGAAACCATCACGGAGAAGCAGGTCCAGCTGCCTGCTGCCCCCAAGGGTCTGTTAAATCGGAAACAAGAGCTGGTTGGGAGATGGGGAGATGAAACAGAAAGAAGTTCGAAGACAGCAAAAACTAAGTGGTCAGGGCCCTCTAGGCTAGGCAGTGCATGGAGATTTTAGGACTGTTTGGGAACTGAAGAGGTATTCGAGAAGAATACTTTGTAGCCATCGGATTTAGGATCCGCGAGTGGGAATGTCACAGGCAATGAGGAGGCCATAGGGAGTCTAGCGGTGAGACTCCAGACCCCAGACAGCAGTGTATTCAGCCATTAAAGGGGACCGTTTCGACCCAGGTTCCAGTGAGTGTAAACAGGTGAATTGCCCAGGCAGGAAGAATGAGAGAATGACTGAGTTAAATTTAAAATCTTTACTCCCAGAAGTGGGGTGGTACTTTGTGGACCATTGGAGGTTGGGACAGATAAATTCTGTTGTTGTGAGCGGGTGGCCCAAGGTGAATTCTCTGTCTTTGTCCTCTTGGACCCAGCCAGCCGCATTCGCCATAGGCGACCCTTCCCCCATGCCTCCCGGAAACCCCTCCTTCCTGTGGCCTTCAGGACACCACATGCCCTTGCTGACTGCTCTCCTCTACCACCAGCCTCCTCCTCTGATTCCGCTTCTCCCCAACCTCTTTGGACTCTGTCTCTTGTTGAGCCCACTGCGCTCACCATTTGAAATCTCACCTGTGCTGCGGAATCTGGTGCCATCTGGAGCAAGAAGCCATTAGAGCTGCTCCCAGTGAGTTGGACGGCTTCCCCATAGGACACTGTTCAGCGACAGAGAGAAGAAAAGGACACTTGGGAAATTATGAGCCCACTTCTGTGAAACAAGACGGTGACAACTAAAACCCAGTGTCAAAGTACTTGTACATGTATCTTTAAACCTCTAGGTCATTGCATCAGCAGATGTTAAGGCATGGAAAGAAACCAGCGCAGTTGTTCACATGGGGTGGGAGGAGGGCTGAGGAGGGTGATAATGAGCAGAGGGAGGAAGGAGAGAGGACAAGGTGCCCGAGATAAAACGGGACATGTGAACTTTGTGTAAAATCACGTCACGTGTGTATAGGTGTATCTACTACGATGCACAGGAATTTGGTCACTAAAGTCATAGTGGGCGTCTTAAAGTGATAGCACCTCAAAAAACTTTCTGTTTGGTACTTTTAGGTGTTACTTGAACTCTTTAAAATAGCATGCATGGGACCCCTGGGTGGCTCAGTTGGTTAAGCAGCTGCCTTCGGCTCAGGTCATGATCCCAGGGTCCTGGGATCAAGTCCCGAATCGGGCTCCTTGCTCAGCAGGGAGTCTTCTTGTCCCTCTGCCTCTGCCTGCTTGTGCTCTCTCTCTCTCTGACAAATAAATAAATAAAATCTTTAAAAAAAAATTCTAAATGACAGGATGACTCTTTAAAAAAAAATAGCATGCGTGAGTTTTCAGGAAAAACAGTGGACCTGTTTCTCTTTACGGAGGAACTCAGATCATTCAATTGAACTTTCTCCTCTTTCTTATAAGAGGCCACAAGTTGGCCTTTGTTCCTTTAGACTTTCAAGCACTATCCAAAATTTTCTTTTCTCTTGCAAAATTATTTTAATTATTAAAACAACATACAACGGAAATATTCTGGTTTGCCACATTTCAAACTGTTTTGTTGTACTTTTGGCAGGTGATGCCACCTGGGATTCATATGCTACCACCATGAGGACAGCATACATGCCCAAGACTGGAGCCGCTCCTGCTTTAATTCGGTAGATCCCGATTTGTGTCAGGTTGATGTACACACCTTAAACTGTTCACCTGCATTCTATTATTCAGAGTCCAAAGCCAAGAGAAAGTAATCAGAGGAGGCTTATAAAAATGTACGCATGGAGAACCTATTGCATGCCCGATACTTCTCCAAGCACCAGATAGCCTTCCCCCCTTAAGACAGTTTCCAGACCTCTTACAGGAGAACTAAGAAAAGGAACATATGGATCCTTCATAAAGTCACTGCGGGTCATGCTTTACAACAGAGCCAGTATATAGGTTAACAGAATTGTGCTACCTGAACACGGAGTATGAATCAAATCCATTACCTAGTACATAGTAGGTGGGCAATGACTACTGAATGAATGGCTGAATGAAGAATTGTTAGCACTTCCATCACCTACACTGGTCTTGGAAGCTGGATGGCCATAACCCACTCACCCTGACCTTCATTCCTCCACTTACTACTTCCTCGAATGGCTTGCAGCTTCTCCATTTCCACCTGAATTGTGAGTGGTGAGAATTTCTGCCCACCAGCTGCCTCTTTAAGCTCGTTAGTGGGTAAGTGTGAGCGGGATCAGGAAAGCCCTGTCATCATTCATTACATCTGGGGTGGGTGGGAAACCAGCATGGAGAACCTTCACCTGCCTGTGTGAGTTGTTTCCAATAAAGAGGATCTTTTCACCCCAAAAGTTGGAGCTGTTGAGAAGTGAAATGGAGTATGGGCAAGACCGTGGTTGAAGAGTCAGGCAGAAACGGGTTTCAACCTCTGCTCCCTGCTCTACCCCTTATTATCTCTGCGATCTTTGGCAGGTAAACAGGCCATCTATGGCTCAGTTTTATGGTTGGCCAGGTGAGCATGATGATCCCTGTCTCAGGTGGTTGTTCCGAGGATGGAATGAAGGCACTAGAACAGTGACTGGTACCAAGAAGTTACTCAAAAACATTTTTTTCATTAATTTTTTCTCCAGCATAATATCTGATAGACTTTCAAACACTACAGGCCTGCAAGACTCTTGATATCTGAGTTACTGGCTATCCCACTGAGTTACATTATGTCCCCTAACTGGGAGATTTATCATCTGACGGTAATGATCATGCCAGTTTCCCAGTCAGTAACAGTTGTCTCAAGGAGAAACATTTGGGATAAAAGCCAAAAGCAAATGGGGACTAATGGAGTCTAGGTCAGTGGTCTTTAAATTCGCATATTTTTTAAGTCCACAGAAAACTTTTCATTGTAAATTAAAATAATTGTGAAAGATAAATTATATAGCCCATCCTAAACATTGACATTTTAAAATAAAACTATTAAGTCATTAAAAAAAATAGAGCCAATGGGTAACCTAAACACCTTAACTTACTGATACTTATTATGATCTTTTCAAAAAATACACAAACTCTTCTTCAGTAGACCATTTGTTTCATTCCTTTTGCTTCTTGAACTCTTATTCCACTCCACTTCCTGCAGACTCTTACCCTGCTGTAATACATTTTGTGTTTGAAAGCAATTTATTGATCACTTCAGTATACTTTGTTGAAACTATTTTAGTATATTAATTGAAATTAATTTTTAAACATGTTATGTGACCCTAAGTATTGAGTTATTGCAATCATTTTTAGTACACAATTGCTCAAAGCAATAAATACATTACAAATGTTAATAATTACTAAACACAAAAAGTAAGTTCTTTGGAATTGTAACTTAATGAGATAAATGTGACTGTTCTGTTTGCAATTAATTTCTGTATCCAGTTTTAAGTGTTATTATTTTTGGAATGGAACTGCATTCAGCATCAATTTTTTTCTGCTTTTCATGTTTATTTTTCAATTTATAGATGCTAGTGTTGAACAAACTGGTTCACATAAATAAGTAAATGTGAATGAAAGGAGTTAAGTGTGGCGTTGTCATTCAAGACTTCGAACTCTTTCTGAGTTATATGGCAAAAATTACAAGGTGATTTTTGTGATTGAGCAGCTGACAACTTGGTTGGGTTAGTCTTTTGATTTTATTGAAAGGAAATAATTAGATGATATGTCATCCAGTTATTGAGTTATTCCCTAACTCATTTTCGGAGAAGTATACTGAAAAGCTACATCTTAACACATGACTATTAAATTACATCAGTTGCTCTTTCACTTGGAAGAAACTTGTTTAATATTTTTTTCCAATTTTATTGAGGAATAATTGACATGCATCACTGTATAAGTTGAAGACATATGGTGTGATGGTTCAATTTACACACATTGTGAAGTGATTGCCACAATAGATTCAGCTAACATCCATCTTCTCTTATAGATACAAATCAAACATTTACTATGCATTTAATGAGAGAGAAAGTTCTACATGCTGGAAATTAATTGGTCTGGCAAGCCAGCATGTACTGCCATGTGTTGTTACATATTTCATAATATAGATAAAATGAGGACTGGCTGTATTGGATTAAATATTTCATAATATGTTTGGGTTAAAAAAATAAGACTTAAGTACCCGATTAAATGGTGTATACAAATTCTGAAGGAAAAAAATAGCAAAATTTTTGTGTGTCAGTTTTACCTAATGAATCTTTCAAATTTGCTAGTCTCAGAAAAGATTCCAGTTATGTTCGAAAGAATCAGCATTTCCACCCTGTACTACTTCACCTGTTCAGAGGTACTTTTCTTTTCTAGCTAATGACATATCCTAGGGATTTTTTTTTAAAGTTGAAAAAAAAATGCGTAACTTTAAATATGTGGGGAAAAGAGTCATCTGAAGCACTCTACATTCTCTGCCCTCTTCTCAGAGCGTTCTCCTTAAAGGGGGCTGTACATTTTGTAATGGTAAGGAAATGAACAACTAGACGTTAGTCTTAGCCACAGCACCCTACTGTATACCTAAATTCGGGACGTCCCCACAAGGACCACATGGCCTCCTTAGAATAACGCACCTTCTCCAGCGCCCCCTTTCCCCACCCCCTCCTCACCCTCTCAGACCTCCAAAGGCAAACCCCAGGTACGGGTGTGGAATTTGGATTACAAGGTGCCTTCCCTGAAACCACTGTAGCAGTTTCCCTTCATGAAGCACCTCTCTCATCGTCGGAGGCTCATACCCAGAGGTATACGGTCACCTACGTAACATCTGACCGTGACACGAGGAAGGGAGGAAGATGGGGCACAGAAAGCACCTGTGTAGGTATGGAGGTGTGTTCTCAGGCAGAGGCATGTTAAGAAAGAGTACATTGAGAGACGGAGATCTGAAAATCAACTCCTTTAAAGCTATCTGTGCTGTGTTCCCTTTGGAAAATCTTCATGTGCTTTTAATGACTTCGGTTTCATTCAGGACCACAGTCCTACCTGAGCCTACTTATCTGAATGACAAGTAAAATAGTCCATCATCCAGATGTATCCCACTTTCCAGATGTTTGGTTTCTTACAGATCGTACCTGGGTTTAAAGAAACCCAGGCTTTTTAAAGTCCAACACAGGCTTCTTTAAAGAAAAAGCCAATGCGAGGGTGCCTGGGTGGCTCAGTGGGTTAAAGCCTCTGCTTTCGGCTCAGGTCATGATCTCAGGGCCCTGGGATCGAGGCCCACCCGAATCGGGCTCCCTGCTCAGCGGGGAGCCTGCTTTCCCCTCTCTCTCTCTGCCTGCCTCTCTGCCTCCTTGTGATCTCTCAACCTCTGTGAAATAAATAAATAAAATCTTAAAAAAAAAAAAAGAAAAAGCCAATGCGAAATATTTTAGAGGTACACAAAAGAATATACAATGAATCCCTAGCCATTATCCACCTACAATAATCAACACATGGACACTTTTTATGTATAGCTTCTACCCAGCCTTCCTGCTGGATAATTTTGAAGCAAACTCCAGGCATTATATCACTTTAATTCCAAATATTACTTTTATGTATCTCTAAAAGATAAGGATGCCTTAAAAATATGCAACAATACCATTTTCTCAGCTCAAAAAGAAACAATTCCTTAGTATCAAATGTCCAATCAGCAATCAAATTTCCCCCTAATGTCTCATAATTAAAAAAAAAAGAGTCAGTTAGAAATTAAATCCAAATAAGTTCTACACATTGCACTTGGTTATTGTTTTCTAACCTCCTTTAATCAATAGGTTCCCCTTCTTTTTCTTTTCTGAAAATTTCTTTGTTGAAGAAACAGATCATTGTTTTGGATTTTTCTGATTTCACCCCCACTCTGTTTTTTAAAATATTCCTCTTTTCATGTATTTCCTGTAATCTACTATTTTAAAGACTTCATCTGATTCAAGCTGGGTGTCTTGACAAAAATATTGAATGGGTGTTGTGTATGTCCATCCAGGGCATGTGATAGCTGGTGGACCCTCTTCTTGAACTGTGAGTAGGAACTGGTGATCATTGCCTGGATGCATAGTTTCATTAGGGCCTTGCAAACCAGTGATATCCCAGTTCTTCTGTATCTTCCTTTTATTAACTGGAATGCTTCCATAGAGAGACATAGTTCTTCACCAAGTATTTAATTACACTGAAGTACTGTTTATAGAGGAGTAAATTCTTCAAAAAAATTAATTTAAAAAATTACTAAATTTCAGATGGCTGTTCTTTTAAATTCCATTTTAGGCTTCCCATACTTTTGTGAAGAACCATCCTAAGACACTGGATTGTCTGGAAATCTGGAAATTAAATTATTTCTTGCACCAAGTCTTGAACCCACCAATCTTTAAAAAAAATGTAATAAGCAAAATTATTTGACATGTGTACTGCTGTGAGATTTGGTATTTAGCCCCTTATTCTGATTTCTACTATCTTTTCTTATAGCCAAAAAAGTATCAGAAGACTAGGATATACATACTCACTTAGTGACCCTATTCCTAATCAGACACAGTACAATGATGAGTATGTTTGGAAATCATATTCTAAAGAAGATTTGGTCAAAATCAGGACTTCAAGAGAAATCAGGAGACACATATCTCATCCCAGTCAAGTAAGATAATATCTACATATCTATTGAATTTAATACTGTATCAGTAATCCATAAGAATGAGAGCCTGAATATATCCCAGAGATCCTTCATCTGTAGTTATGGTCCTTATACTATTTTTTGTCTACCTTCTCACATTTATTTCTAATCACTTTTCCCTTATCCTCCAAATTTTTAAAAAGATTTTTAAAAATTGAAATGACATTCACAGGGCATAACATTAGCCATTTTAACATGAAGAATTCATTGACACTTAGTACATTCATAGTATTCTGTAACTACCACCTTTATCTCATTCCAAACATTTCCATCATCCCAAAAGGAAACCTCACACCCATTAAGAAATTACTTCCTGCTTCCCTCTTTCCTAGCCTCTGGCAATTTCTGTCTCAGTGGATGACCCATTGTGGATATTTTTTATGGGGAATCATACAATATTGACCTTTCATGTCTGGCTTCTTCACTTAGTATAATGTTTTCGATGTTCATCTACACTGTAGCATCCATCAGTGCTTCATTCCTTTTTACGGTTCCCTTTTACGGTTGAATAATATTCTATTGTATGTGTTTACCACAGTTGGTTTATTCATTTATCCATTGGTGGACATCTGGGTTGTTTCCACCTTTTGGCTATTGTCAGTAATGCTGGGACTCACAAGTGTTTGTGTTTGGCATTATGCGTTCTCAAACTCCCAGATCTTTTGTCATTTCGTTTACTTTATCCAAATCCCTTCTCCTGTCCACCAAAGAAATGTATACATTCTTTAAGAAGCAGGTTAAGGAGAGCTATCTCTAATTCCCTTCTCCTCTAGATGGAAGTAAGTGATATTCCCTCTGTCTTTTTGGCACTGTATACCCTTCTCCCACCACAGAAAGCAACGCTCAATTGTAGTAAAGGATTTCATTTACTTGGCTTTGCCTTGGAATGGTGTCATGTGGGGTGGAGCCACCTGGATGCATTCAATAGACAATAAGGTAGTAGAATGGGCAGGGTTTGGTGACAGAAAAGATATAGAAGACAAGGAAGAGGAAAGAATGAAGGATGATGTTTCTATTTTTGGCTTAGATGGCTGGGTGTACGCTGTTGCTGTTAGCTAAGCTGGAATGTGGGAAGGACCAGGCTTGGTGAGAAAGGGCATGGGGGAAATGTGAGTTCAGCTGAAGACACACTGGTTGAAAATATATCCAATAAGCAGTTGCATGTACGGGTCTGGAGTTTGTGTGGAAGAGAAGAGCTGTAGATGTAGACTTGGGAATCATTAGAACCATACATACCCCATTTAACTTGGTTCTTTATGGCACCCATTTATTTTAATGAATTTTCTCCTTAAATATTTACCTTAAGATTTTAAAATTAATGAAAAGAAGTTAGTTATAATATTATATTGTGTATGTATAGACACACAGACACATACACACACAAGCATTTATTTTCCCTTTAGATGTGTTGATGGCTCGCAGCCAATGAGAGCTAGAGTGATAGGGTGTCCTGTGCATTCTCAGCCAATGAGCGGTAGTGAGGCAGACAAGCCCTGTACACTTTCAAACCATGTGGGTTCCATACCAGGCTGCAGCCACTCCAGCACGTGAATGTTCTTCCCCTCGACCTGGGTTGAGGTTGTGCTGCATTGTTTACTCTGCTGAACCTACTTGCTCTACCACTGATTGTTTTAGTTGAATGGTTTTGACGGTGGCTCAGGGCCTGAACTAGGATGAGACTAGCAGATGCTCCCTCTCTGCTAACAGACAGGATCAGCTGCTAAAGAACAGTTGCCCTGGGAGTAAAAATGTAGACTCGTGGTTGGGAGCTCCTTCCCGGAAGGGTGGTGGGAAACAAGGGCCAGCTGGTATATTGGTGGCAATTGGGATGCATCCAGGGGTGGGCAGCCAGGTGGGAAACGGGCTGGAGGCGGGTGAGTGATGCCTCAGAGGACTAGCACTAGCAGGACGAGCATGTAGAGGATATAGGTGTGTGTGCCTGATGAAGCCCTGGGGCACCCCTAGGTTTGAGGTACAGGGTGAAGAAAGAAGCTGTAAATTGAGGCAAGGTGCAGCCCCAGAGGAAAGCCTGAAAGATGTGGTATCTGAAATACCTGGGAAAAGGGATACAAGAGTGATCCGTCATCATGTAAATTATCTCTGCTATCTGCGGAGTGTTCCACCAGAAGACACTGGTGACTGCGAGTCCCATTTAGGATATTGGAAAAAACCAGTTTACCTGGGCTTAGTGACTGGGAGGGCAAAGCCTTCAGGCAATGGATAGTTAGGTGTACTACCTTTTTATTTACTTGTTTAAGCAATCAATATTTACTGAGTGCCTAGAATGTGCCAGACACTCTTCTGAGCCTGGGGATGTAGCAGTGAACAAAACACCCCTATCTTTGTGGAGCTTACAGTTTAGTTGGGGGAGATAAGACAACTGATGATAAATATAACACACAGGCAAACTGCAGTGTGCCACAAAAGATTAGAAAGTGATAGTTTTATGGGAAAAAATGAAGAGAGTAAAGGGGATCCAGAGTGGAGTGGGTGGGGAGAGAGTTTGCAATTTTAGGTGGGATAATTTGGTCAGGTGTCATTTAGATGGTGACGTTCAAACTAAGACTGGAAGGAGGCGAGAGAGAAAGCCATGCTGACCATCTGGGAGAGAACCTCTCTTTCAAAGGCAAAGCCCTGAGGCAGGAGCATGTCTGGTGTTTAAGGAATTGGGAGGCAGTCTTTGCGGCTGGAGCGTGGTGAGTAAAGGAGAAGGAGGAGGAGGCGAGGACAGAAAACAAAGGTGAGGGGGGTTGGGAAGGGGTGTGGGATAGATGTGTGCTGAGGTGGGGAGAGTAAATCATGTAGAGCCCTACAGGCCATTGCATGGACTGTGACTATTACTCTGAAAGATATGAGGAGCCCCTGTAGGATTTTGAGAAGAGGGGTCACATGTTTATACTGTAACAGGATCGCCTTGGCTGAGAGTAAACTCTCAGAGAGTAGAGGTGGAAGCCAAGATACTGGTTAGGAGGCTACTGCAATAATCCAGGAGATAAATGCTGATGGCTCAGTCAGACTAGGGTGTTAGGAGTCGTTGGGAGAGGTCAGAGGGCTTTAGTTTTCTCAGGAAAATAGGAGGCAAGGTTATGAGAGAGTGGGAATATGGAAAGAGGTGCTGTAGGTTTCAAGTTTCATGATCATAAAATTTCTTTTCAAAGAGGAGAGAGGGCCTGCCTTCTGCCCCCCTACATGCTGATTCTGAGGCCTCTCCATGGGAGGCTGAGTGTGTCTGGAAACTTGGGGCTCTGAGGGGAAACAGCGGCTATCAGCTTGGGCACTTAGAGCCAAAGCTAGCATGGGTTTTTTCCTCTGGTCTTGGCTGGAGATTTCTGGTTGCAAGTACAACTCTTTGGACTTTGCAGTCACTTTTTCTGGTCTCAATATGAAAAGTCAAGGAAATGACAAAGTACCTGTGTTACAGTTGGTTAAACTGTTGGCTCCTGTTTTTTTGTTTTGTTTTGTTTTGTTTTTAAACTGTTGGCTCCTGTTGACAGGCTTCTGCATATATTGCACTGTGGTAGTGGGTGTAAAGGACCCAGAGGAATATGTACACACAGACACACGGAGTCTTCATTCAATTAGGGGAACCCATATGGATTTTCTTAAAAATCGTGTTTGTATTCATAGGACTTCTTTCTCTGGACACTACCTCAAGGTCAACCAGCAGCATCAATGAAGAGCTACCTCCCTTGGAAAATCGCTGCTACAGAGGAAGAGGTTAGGAAGGCAATATCAAATCAGTTTATTTCCAATACTAGAAGAGACTTTGTGGACAGAGCAAAAGGTAAACATGTTCATTTTTCTCCTTTTCCTGGTTACGTGTTGTGCACTGGAGTTGCTGTGGTGAATAGCACAGATGCAGTCTCCTCTTAAGGAACTCACAGTATAGACATGGAAAAAGGCAATTTAGTAAACAAAGACAGTCAAGTATGAAAAGGTGCACCGTGTGGGAAATGCTGTGGGCACATGCAGTAGGACACGTAGCCTAAAGGGAAAGCCTTCCTGGGCCTGAAAAACGAGGATGGAAGAATCTGGAGAAGATGAAGTGGTCAAGTTAAACATGCTATTTCCAATTATTGTTATTTTTAAAAATTGAAACTTACTTTTATTAAACTAATGCATGTATACAGTGAAATCAAATAGCAACATAAGGGCTTATTACAAAATAACAGCAGTTCTTTGACTCCATTGGCTATCAATTCAATCCTTTCAACTCTTTCTTATGTAATCCTCCATATTTTAAAATGATATGCATATACTGTTGTTTTTGATTCATCAATTTTTTTAAAAGATTTTATTTATTTATTTGACAGAGAGAGAGAGATCACAAGTAGGCAGAGAGGCAGACAGAGAGAGAGAGAGGAGGAAGCAGGCTCCCTGCTGAGCAGGGAGCCCTATGCAGGCCTCGATCCCAGGACCCTGAGATCATGACCTGAGCTGAAGGCAGAGGTTTAACCTACTGAGCCATCCAGGCGCCCTGATTCATCAATTTTAGACATTATTATTGACTTCCTGTTATGGTGGTTGAGGATTTGGCTCTCCTGTAACTTTCTCATACCCCTTCCATCCATTCTCTCAATTATATTACAAATTCTTGCTTAATTCAATTGTTAATGTTTATATTGTGATGATATGATGATATGATTATGTAAACATTCACTGGTGAGCCAGGTGGTAGTTTATGATTATTTCCTTTCCTTTTTGTTTTCTTTTTTTTTATTTTGTTTTTCACCAGAGTTAATAATTGACTTTTTTTTTAATATGCTTAGTCTTCTATGTGCCTGTCACTAATTTTTCCAAATACTTTGTCATATACCTACCAGGATTTTTTCCAAACACAGTTTCAAACACTCTACCACTTCTAGTATTTTTCCTAGAGATGATCTTTCTGACACCCTTCATCATTTTCCTCTAATCTAGACTGGTTGTTCTGTGGGTTTGCTGCCCAACTGTGCCCTGGGACTTCCTTTTTCATTATTCTGGGAATTACTTTGGCCTCTGCCTGCACTGGATCTTATCTCCTCTTCCTCTTTCTTAACCCTCTTCCCTGGTTTTGCTGAAGCACATCTTCCAGTAGTTTCCTAAGAAAGAGTGCATGGGAGGAACTTTTTTGAGTGTGTGTTTCCCATTTGGAAATGTCCTTTTTTTCTTCCTTATGTTTGTCTGATAGTTTGGCTGGATACAAAATTCTAGGATGATAATCACTTTCCCTAAGAATCAATTTCTCCAAGTGTCTTCTAGCATCCAGATTTCTTTGTAGAAGACTGATGACATTTTGATTCCTGACCCTGTTGTATTTTTTTTTCTGAAATACTTAAGATCCTTTCTTTATTCCTGACATTCTAAATTTTACAACTGTATGCATTAGTGAGAATCTTTTATCAATGATTATGTTGGACATTCAGGAGCTCTGGAAGCTAGAGTCATGTCCTTCAATTCTGGGCATTGTTTCCTGCATAATTCCCTCCTACTTTTTTCCTATCTCTTTTTTCTGTTCTCTTCTGGGACTCTTATTTGTTGGATTGATTCTCCAATTTTCTTACCCTTTCCCACCTAGTATCTTTCTCTTTGTATTTTTTTTTCTGCTAGCTTGAAAAATTCTTTCTGTTTTATTGTAACTCTTCTGTTGAATTTTTAATGTCCAATCTCTTGTTCTTCCTCTTGATAATTTTTTGTTTGATGAATAAAATTAATAAGCATATTTACTGCAATATATGGACCCCTGCCCTCAACATGATTATTTTTTAAACAGCATTTTGTTCTTGTTTTATACATGTAGTAATTCTTGCAAGTTTTAGATTATTTATGATATACTTAATTTTCAACATTTCCATCTATTCCTTGCTTTGTCTCTGTTTTCTCTGAACATTTTAATGGTCTAATGAAAATCTGATCTTTCATATTTACTAGAGAGCATAGGCAGATTTGCTATGATGTTTATAAAACTTGTCTCAGTTCTGTGGACACTTCTGTTTCTTGAAGTGAGTGTATGCAAAATATTAATCTCCAAGGTTCATAAAACCTACAAGGGAAATACTCATATCTGATTGGAAGCTACATACAGAGACAGGGCTTATTAGCTGCTGCTTGTATTATGTGGTTGGGTGATAAGCTCTCTTTTTGTTGGGAAACCCCCAAATGCCTGAATTTTAGGTCAGTTTCTCCAGGGAGATAAACACTTGGCTGTTGGCATTCTGAGAGTAGGATTGGGGAGGTAACTGGGATCTTTCTGCTTGTTTTGCAGATTCTCACCGAATCCTTCTTTTTCCTGTTCAGCATCCCACTACCCCCACCTTCCACTGTACTTGGTGTCCTGGCATCCCAAGCTTCTTTGGTTTAATTTTGCACCTAATAAACTTCTGGTTAGGAAAGGACAGTCAAATGACTGCATGAAGTTAAGAAGATGGTGCGGGAACTCTATTCACTCTGTATATAAGCTTTCAACCAGGCCTCTTGCTTTCAGCCTGAGCTGCATTATCTGCCTTCTCCTGTACCTGTTAAAGAAGCCTTTTGGAGTTTTATAGTGTGGCTTAGCTCACTGTTTTGTTATCCCTTTTGGTACTCTCTTAGTTTTAGCTTTCTCTAATTTGCTAATTCATTTGGTACATCTGTATTTGATGTATTTGATTCCATCATCTAAAGATGTGTTAACCTCTAGTCTACCATTCTGGTGAAATTTAGGGAAGGAGGAGTCAAATATAATATAGACAATCTTTTATGAATCTAAACTGGATCATATTATCCTGTTGCTTTATTTCACAGTCGTTGCATTGCACTTTGAACAAAATCCAACTTTCAGTTCCTTCTCTCTGTTTATTCTGTCATACAAGGCTGGCCTGGACCTTGCTTCCCTCCTCATTGTTCTTCTCACTCCATCTTCCTTTTTCACCAGGCTCCAGCCTCATTGGCCTTTTTAAAACTCCTATAAGATGGCAACTTTCCCCCCCACCTTAAGCCAGTGTGCAGACTGCCCCCTTTGCCTGCATTACTCTTCTTCCAGCTCCTTCTGTGCTTTTACTGTGTCATTCTATAGATGTCAGCTTAAATGTCACCTTGCCTGTGAGAGCTTTCCTTACTATTTTATCTGAAGAGGTGCGCCACCACCTCATTTGCTACCTTCTAGCACCTTACATTTTGCAGTCATTTGTTTACTGATTCTTGTTTTTTTTGTTGTTTTTGTTTTGCTCTTTCCTCCACTACTCAGCAGGCGCCCCCAAAGGCCTTTTTTCACTCAAAATCTAGTGCAATATATATAGTTCAGTCCTGGTGTGTAGGAGATGTTCTGCAAATATTTGCTGAATGATGGAAAAAAATATATGGGAAGTGCATTTTTTGAAGTTAGTTGAGTATAGAATCAAAAGACCTCCATACTTCAGATAAACATTAAGGGTGATGGGAAGACATTTGAAATGTCAGCGTTCTTAAACGATGTCTTCGAGCTTCTAATCAAAGTCCTTTCAGTGTGCGCAAATTACCATTTCCCCATGTGTAGATAAATACCCAAGACCTGCCAAAAGTCTCTCTTAAATCTCTTAGCTCCATCTGCTTCTCTTCCTCCCCAAAGCCACTGCTACCCATGTCTCCTCCTTGGATGACCTCTAAGCCAGCTCCATTTTCCAGTTTTGTTGCTTCCAATCCATAGCCCATGCTATAGCCATAGTGAGTTTCCAGATGTGCAGATTGACATCACCTTCCTATTGAGAACACTTCATTGACTCCCCGTTGTCCTTAGGATAAAAGCTAAATTCCTTAACCTGAGCCTGTACAGTCTGGTCCCTGCCTGCTGTGCCAGCATTCTCCCTTGACAACCCCCACACACTCCATGAGACTGACTGCCCTCCTTCTCTAGACTCACTATGCCCCCTGCAACCCTGTGCCTTTTGCACACACTGCTTCCTTTCTGTGGAACAGCTGTCCCTCTTTTCTTTTAGCCTATGTCTATCCGTAAGTTAAGTCTAAATATAGGCTTCATTTCTCTCCTGGGAATCTTCTCTGATCCTCCAAGTTTGGATTGGTGGCCCTCCTATGTTTTTATAGATCTTATTCTTATCCCTTTTGCAGGGTTTATCATCTAATATTGTAATTCTCTTTTTTGGTATCTGTTTCTCTAATGCTTCAAGCCTCTGAAACACGGGGACCATATCTTTGTACCCTCATTATGGCATTAAGGCAAAGGAATGAGAATCACTAAAGGGTGCTTGTTTTCACATTCAGGCATGGAGAACTCGGCTTTGATGAATTGGAACAGCAGACAGAGACAGCAGAACTAGTTCTCACTTGGTTATAGATTATGTGCCAGTGGTCCCAGTGGTTTTGAAGAGTCTTTGCTGTAGATGTACTTTTGAATTGGGCCTTTCTGCAAATGCCATACTAATCTTCAATGAGCCAGTTTCTCTCTTTGGCCATAGCTACACTAGCGTCATATTACTGTTATCAAGAGGAAAAGAAACAGTGGGAGCAGAGCTCCTGAGGAACAGGGATGGCTCCCTGAGAGGAGTTCAGGCCTTGGAGGTGTGGTTAGCATTGGGTCTGCTTAGCTCTGAGTCATGGTTATCCTGTCTGTCCAAATTTCAGTACCACTCTGGGGACTTCAGGGGTTCATTGGATCCTTTGTATTAAGAACTTCTCTTTTTAATAATGCTAAAGGAACTCATTAACATGAAATTTTATAAAGGCAATAAAAGCATTAGTTGAGAAGAACTAAAGATTACTATAAGCATATATCACATAGTCACTAGAGTGTGGTTCAGATTGTTTTTGGTTTTTTCTTTCATTCCCTCATTAATTTAACAAACATTTAATGAGGTCTGTTACTGTAATAAGTGCTAAGGTATCAAAGAAGAGTAAGACTTAACTTTATCTTCAAAGGAACTCAGTAAGTCCAGATCTGATTTTTGTCTTTTCTGGGTCTTCATCTCCAATGGCTCCACTATGCTGGTTTGTTGTGGTCTATGTGGACCAGCCCCTCAAAACCCTTTACAAACTGGTTCCTCACCTCTCTTCCTTCACCCTCAGCTAGTTCTCCCCGCCCTGCATACCTTATACTCCTGCCAGCCAGACCATACTTCACAAACACACCGCATACCTTTTGCGTCAGTGTTGACACATCATCAAAGCACAATCTTTGCTGTGTTTGTCTTTTAATTCTTGTCTTCCTTCCCTCCCCTAACAAAGCTCTTTGTATTCTCTCTGGCCTTCTATAGCACCTATTGAAGGCTCTGAGGGAGTGTTTCTTAAGCATATGGGAAGCTTGTTCACAGTGTAAATGTCTGGGCCCCACTTCTAGAGCTTCTCAATGTCTGGGATGAGGTTCAGCAAATATGTTTTGGAAAAGCCTTCCTGGGTAGGTCTGATGTATTATCTCCATATGAGAACCATGGTTCCAAGTGTTAGGTTTATAAGACATCGCATTCCATATCTGATTTTCCTGTATATATCTTTCTAATCACACTAGTTTGAGGTCATCTCAAGGTAGAACAATGACTACATTATTTTTAATTTTGGCACAGAACACATATAGGAACTGAAAACATTTGCTATTGAGTGGTAGCTCTAGGGAAGAGGGATAAGCCTATGTATCCAGTACCTCAACAGGAATTTGTTTTTCTCTTATAAAGCTATTAGTAATTTACAAAAACCAAGTTATAGATGGTGCTTACCAGGAACAATACCAGATGATTTTCCAAAAAATCTTAAGGGATGTCCCGACATTAAGTCCTAGAGTTGCCTCTTCTATATAACCTTCTCTTCTCCTTGGGCAGTGTATGAGGTCATTATGAGGCCCATTGAGTTTCACATCCTCTTTTCCTGAGTCATCTAAAGGAAGAGGCAGCATGCAGTGAAACTTGATCTCACTGTTCTGGTCTAGACAGAGATCATTTTTTAAAAATCAGTAGTAAAATGCTCTTGGATGCCAGTGGATAACATCATGTATTGTTTGATGTACATTTGAATTTATTTTGAAAAGACCTATTGAAAAATGAATTTGGAACAAGATTTGAGTTTAGTTTCAATAATAATTGGTGCTATTTGGATATTGTGCATGATATCCACGTTTTTAACCCTTTTGTCCTGAATAAAATTGGTGTTGTAAGATGTGCCTCTGAACCAACACTTTATAGAAGGAATTAGGGATGAATTCATTCTAAGGGAGATGGTGTGCAACTCCTCTAATAATCTGGTAGTGCTTGTGGAACCTGGCATTTAGTCAGTGCTTCATAGATATTTAATGATTATGTATTTAATGAATAGTTGTTAGCAGAGTTATTTCAAAGAACTAATACTGCAATTGTCCACCAGTGACAACCATGTTACCTAACCCTCCAGCCATAAGGGAAAACTTCAAGTGGTTCTTTTCCAGATAATGCAAATGATATGCCCTGCCCCATCTAGGGCAGCCAGATCTAACAAATGAAAATATAGGATGACGTGTTAAATTTGAATAACTATATATGGTAGATAAACAATGGGCATGTATACACACTTATACCAAGAAATTTTTCATTATTTATCTGAAATTCAAATTTAACTGTCATCCTATGTTTTATATGTCAACCCTAGCCTTACCTAAACTCTCTCACTCTGTTCCCCACCCCCACCCCAGGGACTAGGCAGGCCTACTGGAATAAGGAATGCCATCTGTGTCCGCCCAGCAGGACAAAAGAGCACTCCTAACTGACATACAATATCTTCATTAGAAGCTGCTTCTAATCATTGGAGTATATACTTCCTGTGCCTGATAAAGCAGAAAGTTTTTTCTTGGTTGAAATATCCATAAAAACTACATTGATTGTACCTCTAAATACAAAAAGAGCAGATTTAGTGTGATAAATTGGAAGGTATTGCCAGAAGCAAAATGGAAAAATAAGATGCTATTTTAAGTAGCTTACAAGAACTTCTACCCTTATACACCCACCCCAGCTCAGAAGATTAAGGAAAGTTCTCCAATGTCTCTGGAATGGAAAAATTTACTTCCTCAACCCGCAGACACTGAATTTCGACGGAATTACCAAGTTCCAGCTAAAATTCCTGAATTGCAGGATTTTAGTTTCAAATATGGATGCTACTCAAGCCTACCAGTTGCTTCTCAGGGTCTAGGTAAGTACACCTGTAGCTTTTAAAGCAACTTCATAGATCCTGTCCTTGTTCCAAGATTCTTGGGGATGCAGGGCCCTGGCAGGTAATCTTGGTAACAGTTAGGAAGAATGCCAATGATCCCTGCATCCCTGCAAGGAATCAAAACTATGTCTAGCTTCAAACCCAGTGAATGAGTAAGTCTTGGAAAAGAACTGATTGTGCATGCTATGAAATGAGTATATGCTCTGCCTGGGGGGGGGTAGTAGGGGAAGGGGGAAGGAGTTGTTGGGATTGGCAGATGCTTCTCACTTTTTTTTAAAAAAGATTTTATTTATTTATTTGACAGAAAGAGAGAGATCACAAGTAAGCAGAGAGGCAGGCAGAGAGGGAGGAGGAAGAGGGCTCCCTGCTGAGCAGAGAGCCCAATGCAGGGCTTGATCCCAGGACCCTGAGAGTGTGACCTGAGCCGAAGGCAGAGGCTTAACCCACTGAGCCACCCAGGCACCCAGATGCTTCACATTTAGAAAACGAAAGGAAGGATTTAGTTGCTATAAAATGACCAAAAAAGGGACTGGGTAGGACTCAAATTAGACTTGTCAGTTATCCACTGGAAGTTTAACCATACAGTACATCTAACAAATATCTTCAGAATTGACAACCATTCTAATGATCCTGCTTCCTATTGTTTTCAACAGAAAGTTTTTGAAAGTCCTGTGGCAAAGCCACCTAGAAGCTACTGGTTAAATGTAGAATTTGGTGTCAGTCTGAGATAGTGATCTATTCCTGGCATGGAGTTGGAATCAAGTAGTGCTATAGACAAAAATCACAGGATAGAAGCTTAGCATCTTGAGGTTAGAAGACAGCCTAGAAATCACTTTGTCTAGATCCTCACACCCTATGGGAATCCCCTCTATCCCACCCATGCTGAGGGGTGAGGTCGTCATTTTGGGGGGGAGTGCCCCACCCCCAAAATGACTCTTTATTTTTGGAAACTGTAGGAAAGTTCTCAACAGCTGGAACCTCCCTTGCTTAAACTTTGGCCTTGGTTCTACTTCTTTCTGCAGAGGTTAACTAGTATAAATTATTCCATGAAAATCTTACTACATATCTTTCATATTCTCTGCTTAAAGCATTTCCATACCTTATAAACACCCTTCTCAGGATGTAACATCAAAGTCCCTTCACCAGCCTGCTTCCTTCCACCGGCTGGTGGTCCCTGGAACCAAAAGTGGGATTTAAGGTGTCCTTAAGATTTACAAAGATTGGGCATGTTGTAGAAATTAGGGTCTCACATCATGTTTTCATTGCTTTTTTTTGTCACAATAATTTCATGACTATCAGAACCCACATTAAATGAGCAATACTCAGAATCAAACAAATGATTTTGACTTTGCTTGCACATGATACATTAGTCTGAATTATTGATTAGTCTGAATGTGCAATGAGTGCTGGCTGGACATATTTTCACTGTTCACCTGCACAGACATGGATCCCTGAGGGACTCCTCCTAGTGTGTCAGCCCATGTCTGCACAGGAGATGGCACGAAAGGGGAAGAAGCTTCTGTGAAGGCATTTGTTTACTAAGGAGCTAGTGTATGTTACCATCTCACCAGGCTGACCTGCAGAAGAGTCGAGTTCAGGGAGAACTTTTCTGAGAGTGGTAGTCACACTTGAGTCTCTGGCCATCAGCCCCAGTCACCCCCACTGCTAGCAACAACCGTCCTGAGTCCCAGCATCTCTGCGTAGCCTGAGTCATGGGGGGAGTCACTCCTACTGTGCCCCCCTTTCCAGTACCTCACGGAAGCTGACTAATCTCCAAGTGGGGCTCAGGGCCATTGGGGGCGTGTTTGACAAATAAGGGCAGGAATTCTTCGCTCAGTGACAGCGTCCATGTCTTTCCTTCCCCTGTGTCCCCCCTAGTCCCTGCTGTGCTGCACAGCCACATGAGAAATCAAGAGCGCACAAAGAAGCAGACTATATACCAAAGCGATTATGGAAAAGCCTCTCTGGATTTCTTAACGATTTTAAACTCATTTACTCCCTCTCAAGTCACAGAGTATCTTCAGGGTGTTTCCTGTAAAGGTAGGAGGAGGTCTTGAGTTTATTGAATGAATTTACAGACAGTAACACATTGCTTTTTATGCCAGATAGAAATCATTCCAGTGTTTAGCCACTGGAGTTAAATGTTCACAAGAAGATAAACATTGCCTCAAAGAAATCCCATAGTTTTGTGTAAACCTCAACCCACTGAAAATAAATTTTCCTTAAAAGAGGCCCCAGTGACTGTAGCCCCACTTATTAAAAAAGAAACATCTAGCCTTTGCTCCTTTCTGATCTCACTCATTTCGCTCCTTCAACCCTGTGGTTGCATTTCTCCAGGATGATTTCTGGTTTTATTACAGTGAAGTGGTCTCTTCTGTGGGTGTTTATGCAGTCTCACAGTTTTGTTTTATCTTACATAATCTTGATGGCCTGTTTGATGGTACTTTTGCTGACAGGCTTTTTAGGGTACATGAGAATCTGTGTGTGTAGGATATCCTCCAAAGGGGCAGAGGCCATTCTCAGGATGTTGTTAGGTCATTCTGTATTATGAAGACTTATCCCAGCTCCAGGCCTGGGGACTGGAATCTGCTTGGGAGCATCTCAGGGGCAGCTGATCAGTCTGTGCATGTGTTAAATGTCAACTCAGAGACTGGGAGTTGGAGGAGGGGAGACTAAACTCTTCCAACAGATACCCTCAGGATCTACTGCTGGTGATGGCACTCCCTGTTACTCCCCATTTTTGAGCACATGCCCCCATGGAGACATATTCATTTCTATAAAGTGTATTCATACACCACTAAACTAGTGTATTATGTAAGTTATAAAACATACTAAATGCTGAAGAAAGAAGTAAAAAGCGATACAATATAATGTTATAGAACATAAATATGTAGAAGATAAATATAGGTTCTAATATTTCTTCCAACACTCCACAGACCACCTTCTACCTGCCACTTGGTGCTTCGGGCTATGTGGTCGTCACTGCCTTGCTTTGTGCCCTGTGGTCAGGCTTGATTTGGAACTTCCACCAGTTCCTCAGTAACTCCAACTGCTCCCTGCCTCCTACCTGCCTTGGGTCCCCAGTCTCTGTCCTTTGCCCGTCCCCAGCTACAATCAGAAGAGCTTGGTCCTCTGAACTCCTCACTGAAACCCTTTAATGCTAGGATCTTGTGCCCCACACAAAACTGAAAGCCTACTGTAGGCAAGCCTGGCGAGGGTGTGTGTGTGTGTGTGTATATGCGTGTGTAAGGAGGGGACGAGAATACCTTCCATGATGGCACACTGAAGGTTGATGGTCCGAAGGCCATTAAAAGAGCTCAAATGTTGGGTTTCAAGAAGTACCAGAATCAGGAGTTTTGCCTCACTCTAAGGCACAAGCAGAAGGCTGCATTTGCCATTGGAAGCCTCGTTCCTCTCAACATATGATTCTGGGCCAATTCAACCCTTCAAAAGGAAACCAAGAGGCTCCTTGAGGTCGGCTGCTCAGATCTTCCAGAGAGGCAGAAAAAAAGCTCCCGATCAAGCTCCAGCCTGCTTTCCATTCTTTTTCCCAGCTTGGGCTTATATATATAAAACCTTAGTCTGCATTTTGTAATGTACCCTTTTCACCTTTGGTGCCACATCTGTCTGACCCTACAGAGTGCACCCAAAGCAGATAGATGCTCCCATCTGCCCCAGGGACTTGAAAGTGGCACTGCCGCTTCTCTGTCTGTGTGGAAAAACCGTGTGGCTGCTGGCACCTTGGTCCTTGGCTGTGTGTGTGTGATTTGTAATCAAGCCTTGGTGGTGCCCCCCGAGGATGAACCAAGGACTCTGCAGATACCTTGACAGCCTCTGCCCTACTCACATCTACCTTCTCCAAGATTCCTAGCATAAGCTGATTCAGCTGGACTTTTCCAGTTGGGTTTTCTCCCCAAACAAGTGAGACATGATCTATTACCTAACAACGTAGCTTTAGGGCCAATCTAGGCCTTGGTTACTTTTCAGGTATTCTGCTTTCCTGGTGCCCTCAGGATGGCCCTGGGGGCAGGTACCCAGATGGTCAGGCCCCAGAGCCTTGTCATTTTGCACGGACTTGGGCATTTATGGGATCTATGGGTTTTAGTTTCTCTTTCCTAGTTTTGCTTTCAAATGACCTACTCCTCAGCCAGCTGTGCTAGAAGCTGACAAGCAAGTAGGAGGTTCTCTTTGAATTATTATGCCCCCAAATTCTTGTCATTTTCTTGTCATTTAATTGTCATTAGTGTCTGGGATGACACTAATGCTTTTCAGATGGTGAGCGTCTCAACAGAGCTCCTGTGTGGTAGGGCTGAGCCAGTGTGCAAGAGAATAAAAAACTTGGCAGATGCACTAGGCTGAATGAATTATTTTCACCTTGGTTAAAGTATTTTGCTGGATTATCCCTCTTAGAGAGTGTTGGGGCCCCAAACAGGTACATTTGGAAAGAGAGGGGAAGGGGAAGGTTGCCCATCACGGCCTAAGTCAGGGGACTAGGGAGATGGTGGGGTGAGCTGGGATAGAGAAGGTTCCAGGAAGACGAAATGAAGCGGGGGAGGTAAGAAAGGAGGAGCAGCTGAAGGCGAACTTCTGTGTCCAATAATTCCGTGTATCGCTATTTGGTATTGAGTCCTCTATTATAACTTGAGAGACTTGAACCAAATGTCTGTAGTGACCATTCTGTTTTCAAAATTGTTTGAATCTCTGAGGGATTCAGACCACCCAAAAGCCTACTCCTTGGGCCTCTGTTATTGATTAGTGAAGACAGCCATCTCCCTACTTCTTCCCCCTCCCCTTAAAAGACAAAATTACCTGAAGTCTGGTTTTCAGAGCCCTTCAGCTCTCCCTCCCTCCCAATCTCTTCCAGTCCCATGCATGTGGCTATCCAGATGGTATTTCTTCCTAGGGTGTGAGTCAGTAGTGTTAAGAATATATTCACTGACTCAAGGAACTTCATTGAGTGAATACCTGTAATGCTCACTTGATACAAAGATAAATAAAAAACAAATACTCCTTTTCAAAGAACTCATCATCAGGTGACACATAGGTATAATGGGATAAGCTCTCGAAGTAGTCTTTGGGTATATTATCAGCCTGACAAGGAGAAGCAGGGCCATTCAGAGGGAGTAGAAGGAACAACATAAACAAAAACATGAGGACATGAATCTGCGTCTGTACATAAGAAATACAGGTAGCATTTCAATTACAACTGGTAGCCTTTTTGAATAGTTGTTTAAGTTGATATTAAATTTGATACCGTCTCATCTTTTTTATTCATTCATGCTGAACTTGATTTGTCTTATATGCTTATCTTTGGCTTAAGAAGGATTTTTTTATTCATTTGTTTGCTTATTTAAAATTAACTCTTTGGTGTAAGATTTAAAATAGAGACATTTTAGGCCTAAAATGACAAGGACTGAAACTATGCAACTGTTGAGAATATAGAGCAATCCATTGCTGGTAGGCATATCAAATAGTAGCATCAGTGTAATATTCGTAACAGATCTGGCATTTTTCCATAAAGTTAAACCTATATCTACCCCATGATCCAGAAATTCTATTTTTGGGCCTTTACCCAAGAGAAAAGAAAATGTGTGTCCACTGAAGAACTCATACCAAAATGTCTGCAGCCACTGTTTTCTTAATGATCCCAAACTGGATACAACCCAAATTTCCGCCAACGGCAGAATGTGAACAAACTGCTATATGCACAAAATGAAATACTGCTGGATAATAAAAAAGAATCAGTTATCATTGTAGTCAACAACATGAACTTCAAGAACATGATGCTGAGTGAAAGTAGCCAGACACAAGATCTTACATTTTGTGTGATTGCCTTTATTGAAAGGGCTCCAACAGGCGACACTTCTCTGTGATGAAGGAAATCAGAACGGTGACTGTCTTGGGGTAGGAGGGGTGTTGACTGCGAAGGAGCAGGACAGTTCTTTCTGGAGTGGTGACAGTGATCTTATTATATGGGTACGGGTTACATGCACGCAAGTATCAACCCATCAAACTGCTCGTGAAAGACCAGTGTGTTTCACTTTGTGAAAAATATACCTCAATTTAAAACAATGCTGAGGTCAAAAAAGATATGGAACGGGGGGGGATGTTAGGTCACAAAAACAAAGAACCAGGAAGAATTGGAGAGTAAACCAGGAACACACACACACACACACACACACTCCTGATCTTTAGACCTCAGCTGACATTTGTAACACTGAGCAGCAAGGTAACAGAGACACTGAACATGATAATATGGTACCACTCCCATTCTTACTTTCTTTTGGTTTCTGCTGCACAGATGACAATTGCTAGGCGTGAGAAAAACTTTACAGCTCCACTCTGTAATATTAAAGAAATAAATACATATATATGTAATGAGAATTAGGGAACTATAGCTGCTCAGAACCCGACAAGATTCCTTTACTCTCCAGATGAGGAAATGGAGGCCAGGAAGTTGAAGGGCCCTCTTGTGGTCAGCTGTCAGTCAAAGCACACCAACAGTTGGTGGGCAGAAAAACAGCCCCGACTTCGAGGCAACTCTGGGAACCATAGCCTATATTGTTTTTTTGTCACTGCTATTTATTACTGTGTTTTAGTAATAAAGGGTAAGGTTGTCCCATGTATTGTCTCAGGGACCAGGCCCTGTCTAGGTGCTTCACATAGCATTCCTCATCCAGTCCAACACCTGTGCAAGGTAAATCCTATTGTTTGTATTCAAAGATGAGGAAATGAAGGAATGGAAAGGTTACAATGAGTTGCTATTGGCCCCCAGGGCAGAACGGAAACCTAAGTCAGTTTCATTGGAAACACCATGCTCTTTCCAGGAAGCTTTGCTGATCCTTTGAATATTAAGTTTACTCTTTAATCAATAATTATGCAATTGTGCCTTTTTAGGTGTTAGACATATACTCTTTGATTATTTTGGTCTTATCAAATTTGTGTATGGATTACTATTATCCGATACTTGCCTCCTTCCTAGAATTTCTCTATTTAGCACTTAATAGTTAAATGGAAAATTTCATCCTGTTTTTCTTTGTAATTTTCAGACAGACAAATTCTCGATCGCTTTATCCGCTCTCATTGTGACTTCGGCATGGGACAGAAAAGTAAAGGAAACAGTTCAAATGAAAAAATTTGAAAGTCAATAAAAGCACCAGACCATTTTCTCAATAATGGAAAAAAATAAGATCCAAATTGTTCCAAATAATATATTCATGGCATTGTGTGATTTTGTTTTATTTTATTTTGTTTTTAAACAATAAAATAATTTAAGGCCATAAATCATCCCCCCACCAATGTATCCAATAGGTTTTAGTATAATTTTTTTTCCTATTCTCTTCTGGATACTTGTGGTTTCAATTTTGATTACCTCTTTGACCCAGAAATTATGTGGAAGAGGCTTCTTAATTTTCCAATAATTAGAGGATTTGTAAAAAACTTTTTATTGTTGACTTTCTAAACAAAAGTTTAAAAAAATCTTTGTTTTGGGAAATTTAGCAAAGTTTCCTTTTATGCTAAGTGTGTGATTTGTATATTACATGAGTACAAGAAGAGAAAAAAATATATAGTTTATTGTATTTCTTAAATCCCTTATATCTTTGCTTTAATTGTATACTTGAACTGTCAAATTCTGAAAGAATAATATTAAAAACATCCCACAATAAAAGTGTTTTAATTAGTTTTCTTGTATTTCTAGGGTTTCTTATATATTTATATAATATATATTATGTATACATTTATATTTATATATATAAGTACATAATATACATACCTGCTATATTATTTATCAATGTTTATGACTCACATAGAGCTTTTTCAGTGATTAATTTTTTTTCTGCATTACATGCTATTCCTCTCTGACTTCATTAATAATTTTGACCACGAATTACATTTTAACTGATATTAAGGTTGCCATTCATGCTTTGTTTTTCTTTACTTTTTCTTGGTATATATTTGCCTTCCCTTAATTTCCAATCTTTCTTTGTAAATTTCTTTCAGTATGCTGTTAGAAATACCTTATGTATGGGTTTTATATTATAACTAATATAAGAATTTAGTCCATAGTACACAATAATTATGATGCTTGACATACTTGGTTTTATGATTTCCATATTATTATATTTTATTTTATTATTATTTGCCCCAGTTCCATATTATTTTTTGTTACTCTTTGTTGTTCTTAGTCTTTCTTTTCCTTTCTTTCTTTCTTTTTCTTACACTATTCTTTTTTTTTTTTTTTTTTTTTGAGAGCGAGAGAGAGGAGGGGCAGAGGGGCTAGTGCAGAGCCCGAACTGGGGCTTGATCCCACAACCCTGAGATCATGATTTGAGCCAAAATCAAGAGTTGGATGCTTAATGGACTGAGCCACCCAGTTACCCTTTGCACAGTTAATTTTTAAATCATACTGTTTTTCACTATACTATCAGTTTTTAATATCACACATGGCCATTGCTAAATTTGGATTTCTCTATTAATATATAAAAATTACACTTTCCTATGCTTCCAGTACCTTTTCCTTATAATTCCTCCTTTCTCCACTGCCTGAGAGGAGATCTTTAATTTTCCATCCCATATTGTACTCCATCTGAGCACACACGAGGACACGCACACTCACACATACTTCATTGCTCAGATAGTTTGGAATTTTTGCATCAAGCTTTTCTTAGGGATTTCCTTACAATTTCCTTTCCTATTTAAAGAAGACTTAAAGCATATAAATTTTCAGTCATATCATCAGTATCATTCATTTGTTTAACTATCACTTGTTTATGCATGCATTCTCTTGTTTTCCCAAATGACTAGGTCCATGCTCTGACTAGCTTTTATTTAGTTAGAATAGTTTCTATGTATTTCCTCACATGAATTACAAGGGTGGTGACACGTTGAATCCTTACTTGTCCCCAAAAGTCATTCTTTTGATTAAATGATATCTTGAGGTGTAGAATTCTTGGAACTTCAATTTTCTCAATAGTCCACGGTCATACCATTGTCCTTTCGTTGACAGTATAATTTCTAAGTCAGATACTGGTCTGGCTCAATTACTGCCATAAGTGATCTGGGCTTTTTGGTTTTGTTTTTCTGGAAGTTTATAAGATTGTCTCTTTACCTTTGGAATATTTTAGTAACTTTTTGAGGCTATGTTTGGTTTCATTTGGAATTTTTCTAACTTCAGGTAATTTATTTCATACTTTTTTTATTATGGCCTTCTCTATGTTGCTCTCTATGGTACTTTTTCTCCTTCTGAATATAATAATATTTGGAGCAGAGACCTCCTGGATCTGTCCTTGGAGCCTTTTTGACTTTTTGTTTATAGTTTCCTTTTTTTGGTTATTTATTTATTTATTCATTTATTTTTTATTATGTTCAGTTAGCCAGCATATCATACATCGTAAGTTTTTGTTGTAATGTTCAATGATTCATTAGTTCTGTACAACACCTGGTTCTCATCACATAGTTTCCATTTTGAAAAATGTTTTTGATTTCTGTTGTATATTTCCTCCTTTTGCCCACTCAGAACATCAGTTTGGTTCTTAGCAATGAATGTTCTGTTTATCCTATTTTAAAATCCAGGCATCAAATTTTATTTTACCATTAATTTTAGAAAGGTTAAGTCAGTCCTTTGGGCCTCTGAGCCAAGAAAAATGGGCCTTAGGGGAAGGCTGGTCTGTGTTTGTTTACTAGCTGAGCAGTGAAGGGGCTGCGCTAACACAGAAGGGCTCCACTTCCTGCTGAAGTGCTCACAAGAGTCCCCCGCTCCCTCTGGGCTCCTCCAAGAAGGGGATGGACAACTTCTCCTCAACTGCACAGACTGGGTAAAGTTTATCCCAGTTGCGAACCTCTCCAGGTTTGATATGGTTATCAGGCTTGGGTAGCTTGTCCAAGAACCACAAGCCACGAGGGGACCTGTGTGGCCATTCTGGAAGGCACATCCCTACATCTGCCCATCTGGGCCTATCAGAGAAGCCTGAAGTCTGCCATCCTTGTCCTGGGCTCCAGCAGAGTGCCTTCTTCCATGGCTCTGTACCTACTGCTCTCTCATGGCACAGGGTTCAAGGAAAACAAGATCTGTACCTACTCCAAATCTCTGAACCATTTGTGACTTCACATACAGCCCAGGCCCCTCTCAATAGTGTGCATTTCGGTTGTTGTGAGGCATTGGAGTATAGCTGAAGCTCTTTAGAGACTTGGAGTAGCTTCAAGGCTTCTCTGTCTCACTCCCTTCTCTGTTTTCCTGGAAGTTCTGTGGAGCATCTCTCCTCTGCTTCCTTCCCTGAATGACAACTGCCAGCAAGATTTACATGGAGGGGAGAGCTTGACCACTAAGGTTTTTATGGATCTCTTATTTGGACCTGTTCTACTTTCCACTTTCATTTTGTCTAGAAGCAGTAACATCCCAATGGTGTCTCTTCCTTTCAGGTGGGTGATTTTCTGCCAATGAGCTGGTGTTTGCCCCACTTTAGCAGTTGTGGGCCAACACCTGAACATCAAGCTGCTGTTGATGTCTTTTTTGGAGGACTAGGGATTTAGCTATAGCCAGCTGGTAATTTCATGTGGATTCTTTAGTTTAGTGTGTGCAGCGTGGGACTTCCTGTCTATCTTCATGATACTCACTCCAAGGCATGGTCCAAACTCCATTGGGATCTTGAGCCAAATATTAAACAATGAGTAGCCACTTCAGTCAATATTTATTGAACATCTACTATATGTCAAGCAGTGTTTTAGATAATAGGAATACATTAGTAGTGAAAAGAAAGATATGGAGCATACGTTCTAGAGTGAGGGACAGATCATAAACGAGTAAAAATGGACATTATAGTTACAGAATATAAGTGATACACAAAATATGAATGGTCCTGTGATAGAGGATAGTGAGAGGCTTTTACAGGGAAGGGTCATATAAGTTGAGCCTTTAAGAGGAGAAAGTTTGGGGTGCCTGGGTGCCTCAGTTGGTTAAGTGTCCAACACTTGATTTCCACTCAGGTCATGATTTCAGGGTTGTGAGATCTAGCCCCATGTCAGTCTCCATGCTCAGCAGGGAGTGTGTTTAGGATTCTCTCTCTATCCCTCTTCCCCTCCCTCTGATCCCTCTCTCTCTCTCTAAAATAATAAATAAATCTTAAAAAAAAAAATAGAGAAGAAAGAGCAAACCAGGTAAAGAGATGAAACAATAGCTTTCCAGGCTTGGGAAACAGCAAGGCAAGGTCATTCTGGTAGGAAAAATCTTGAAGTGTTCGAGAAGCTGGCAGAATGCAGAGTGACTGAAGTATGGGGAATTGGCTGGGCACAGGCTGCAAAGAGACAGTCATAGAAAAGGAGGCCAAGGAGGCAAGGCTCAGATCACGCATGGCCTGAGTGCCACCCATTCCTGGTAGTATGGACTCTGCTCTTCTCGTTTCTGTCCTCCAGATTATTTAGTACATTTCTGTTTGACTCAATGTGTGGATCACTCACAAACATGGCTCGGTTGAATGCTAATCCTCCTCCTCAAACTCCGTTGTTAAAATTTTGTCCAGGACTGAATTTCTTAGCCACTTCACACCATGTTGTAGATGCATTTTAGGCTTTCCACCTATCTCCAAAAGGAGGAAGCTCCACAACCTGGGACTCCCAAACAGGATTTCTGACCTCCCTCCTAAATGATTTTTTTTAATGTTATAAAGTTTACTCTTTGTTCTGTTAAGTTCTGTGGGTTTTGACAAAAGGTTAGAGCCATTACATTATTGTACAGAATAGTTTCACCACCCTAAAATATCACCTGGGTTTCACCTATTCCACCCTCCCTTGCTCTTCCCAAACCTCTTCTTACTTCTTTTGGAAATGGTTTTGGTATTCTAAGGGCAGGAGGGCCAAGAAAAGCCACAACAAATCTATTGCCTCATGGGAGACAGCCTACAGATGAGTATTACCATCCACCTGGCTGTACATGAAAAGGTATGCTACATACAGAGTTGCAGAACAGGTAAGTGGCGGCCACCCTAGAGCCAGAAATTCTGCGTGTAAATACAGTATTGAGATGTGTTATTTAACTGACTTCTTCTTGAGGCACTGTGGGAACTGTGGTATTGATTGTCTCCAATTCTTCATCTTTCTCTATGTATCCACACCCTTAGCTATACAACTTTGTAGTCTCTCCTACCAAGTTTGGAATGTAGTTCTTAGCCTTTGCTGGGGAGCTTGGCCATGTGACTTCCTTCAGCCAATGGGATGGTAGCAGACATAAGCCTGGACTGGTCCCAGGAGGATGATGGGAGACTTGTGGAAGGGATGTACTGCTATGGTCTGAATGTTTGTGTGTCTCCAGATTCATATGTTGAGGTCCTAATCCTTGAAGTGATTATTTGCTGATGGGGTCTTTGGAAGACAAAGCCCTCATGATTGGGATTAGTGTTCTCATAAAACAGGAGCCACAGAGCCCCTGGCCCCTTCTGACTTTGAGAGCCAAAGACAGCCATCAGAACCAGGAAGCTGTCACCAGACACCTAATCTGCTGGTGCCATGATGTTGGAATTCTAGCTTCCAGAACAGTGAGAAAGAAATGATTCTTGTTTATGTACTACCTAGTTTATGGTATTTTGTTATAGCAGCCCAAATGGACTCATAGGGCTACCCCAGCTGACCTACCCTAGTGACCCACAAACTGTGAGTAAGAAATAAATGGGTTTTGTTGCATGCCACTGAGATTAATGTAACATAGTTAAGTGATCCAGGAACAGTATTTATTTAGATGAGACATTTCGGGAAACCTCAAAATGAAATGAAAGGCTTGGTAGAATCAGTTCACTCTCTTAAAAATATTAAGTCTGATCACCACTAAAAATGGGTAGTGTTTAAAAAGTGGAGAGTGTAGTTGTGGTTCCTTTGTATTTTAAAGCCTGCCAAATGGTAAAGGCATTTTAAACACTGAAAACTTCAAAGGTTCTCATGAGGCCAGTAGCCACTGCTTATTTTAATGTGCCAAAGGATGTGAATGATTGCTTTAATATGGTTCCTTCTCAGAGCAGATTGTCGAGACCAGATCAGTCAATGCATCCAACATGAGTTAATTATGTAGTACTAGTACCTCTATTATTATATTTCAAAGAGAGTGGTGTTTCAACACAGATAATGATTCTGAAATTGTTTCTCTTGTGGAATCCCCTGATGGCTTTTTTGATTCCCTTTCTACTCTCTTGCAAAACTCACCCCCGCACACACACACCCAATAAAAAAAAAAGTACATATAACAGATTTCTATGCTTTCCAGAAACATCTGTTCTTTGTATTTAACCTCCGGAGGAAACTGTGATATAAATATGTTTAAATTTGTTCTATTTTGTTTAAAAGTGCTTTCACAAATGGAAGAGTAGAAAAATAACATCACGTGAAATTAAAGACTGTAATAATTTATTTTAAAAATGAAAGAAAAAGAAAAATCACAATGGGGCATTTTGAAGTTGAATTTTCATTATGTGCTAGCAATCTCTCTGTATAGGAAGTGTATGAGCCAGAGTAATGCTTCTCAAAAGCACAACAGTTGTCTGTTGTCTGCAAAACAGAATGGCCTGGAGAGATTTTTTAAAATCCTGATGCCCTGGCCACTCCTTGGAACAGTTACATCAGAAATTCTGGGGTAGAACTCAGCAGCGCTTGGTTCTAAATTTCCCCAGGTGATTCTAATGTTCAGCAAAGATGAAAAGCCACTGACCTAAAGAAGTGACCTAGCTGTCCAGTTGCACCTGTTAAGGTCAAGATGTTAGTTCATTCAAGGTCTGAGCAGAAAAGAGAATCCACCCCATTTGTTTCATATGATAAAGCTTAAATGGAGTACTATTTAAATGGACCAGCAATGGAAGGAAGCTATTACCATCTCTAGGCTTGATGGACAATGTGACCAGAGCCCAGTGAGATGAGACCCAGATGCATGGAGAGGCCCCGGTCCCAGGGGAGTTGTAGTTAGGGAGGGATAGAGCCACTGCCAGAGACATGCAACAGAGAGAGATGGGGGAAGAAATTGTTAGATCATTAGTCTTCTTGTTGGACAGACATCTTAAGTATGATATAGTGTCCTTCCTCATCTCTCATTATAGTATTTGGTTTAAAATCTAATTTGTCTGATATAAGCATTGCTACCCCAGCTTTCTTTTGATGTCCATTAACATGGTAAATTGTTTTCCACCCACTCACTTTACATCTGGAGGTGTCTTTGGGTCTAAAATGAGTTTTTTGCAGACAGTATATCGATGGTTCTTGTTTTTTAATTCATCCTGATACCCTGTGTCTTTTGATTGGGGCCTTTGGTCCATTTACACTTAGGGTAACTATTGAAAGATATGAATTTAATGCCATTGTATTCCCTGTAGGGTGACTCTTATGATATATTGTCTGTGTTCCTTTTTGGTCTGTTACTTTTAGGCTCTCTCTTTGCTTAGAGGAGAGATTTTTCTCCCTTTCAATATTTCCTGTAGGGCTGGCTTGGTGTTTTCAAATTCTTTTAGTTTTTGTTTGTCCTGGAAACTTTTTATCTCTCCTTCTATTTTCAATGACAGCCTAGCTGGATATAGTATTCTTGGCTGCATATTTTTCTCATTTAGTGCTCTAAATATATTATCCCAGTCCTTTTTGGCCTGCCAGGTCTCTGTGGATAAGTCTGATGACAATCTAATATTTCTACCACTGTATGTTACAGACCTCTTGTTCTGAGCTGCTTTCAGCATTTTCTCTTTGTTACCAAGACTTGTAAGATTTACTATTAGATGATGGGGTGTGGATCTATTTTTATTGATTTTGAGGGGGGTTCTGTGTGCCTCCTGGATTTTGATGCTTTTCCCCTTCTCCAAATTAGGGTAATTCTCTACTATTCTGCCCCCTGTCTCTTTCTTCTTCTTCTGGGATCCCAATTATTCTAATGTTGTTTTGTCTTATGGTATCACTTATCTCTCAAATTCTCCCCTCGTGGTCCAGCAGTTGTTTGTCTCTCTTTTGCTCAGCTTCTTTATTCTCCATCATTCTGCCTTCTATATCATTAATTCTCTCTTCTGTCTCATTTATCGTAGCAATAAGAGCCTCCATTTTTTATTGCTCCTCATTAATAGCTTTTTTGATTTCAACTTGGTTAGATTTTAGTTGTTTTATTTCTCCAGAAAGGGATTCTCTAATATCACCCATGTTTTTTTTGAGCCCAGCTAGCACCTTGAGAATCATCATTCTGAACTCTAGTTCTGACATATTACTAATGTCTGTATTGATTACATCCCTAGACGTTGGTACTACCTCTCGTTCTTTTTTTTGTGGTGAGTTTTTCCACTTTGTCATTTTTTTTATTTATTTCTTTAATCTTTGCCCCAGGGGTACAGGTCTGTGAATCATCAGGCTTACATCTTTCACAGCATTCGCCAAAGCACAAACCCTCCCCAATGTCTATAACCCACCCAACCTATCCCTACCCTCCCACCCCCCAGTAACCCTCAGTTTGTTTTGTGAGATTAG
>LNAC01001661.1:2364-85396 GCA_002007465.1 Ailurus styani
GCTCTTTATATATATATATATATATATATATATATATATATATATATATATATATATATATATATCTTATTGGATCTTTGCAATAACCATACAATATAGTTGATTTCATTTTATAAGTGAGGACATTAGGATCAGGGAATCACACATTTGATTCTGAGAGTCCAGATTTCTTAATACACAAAGTGGTCTTACCTTACTAGGGATGTTCATGAAGAAACACACCTGCATCCACTTTTCACAGTTACTAGGGAATCCTGTTGAGGTTTGATTGTATAACTAGGATGTTTCAATGTTCTTTTTCCACACTTCTTAAGGATATGATGAAGAAGCGGGTCTGAGAAGGGCTTTCTCTGCTCCCTAAAGTAGCACCTCTCCAATGCTCTTTGGTCTGTACTTTGACTTTCTTTTCTCCCATACGTTATCACCATCTGACATATGCTTACTTATTTATTATCTGTTTCTTTTACGGGGAGGTAAGCATCGTGAGATGAGATGTGTTGTAAGCTCTGTGAGATCAGGAAATATTTTCTCTTCAGCTTCTGCCAGAAGGTCTGGCATCTCATAGTCCCAAATCACTAGATATTTGATGGATCTTTTAATTCCAGAAGCTTCCTAAGACTTGTCAGCTCAGTTATCAGCATGGGTCTTGAGTAAAGCACAAAAGTGAAAAGGAGGTTATTCACATAAAGTGAGTTGTAAAAGAATGTATGGACCATGGAAAATGATGAGAGAAAAAAAAGGGGTCCAGGCACTCCCTCCAAAGTCCTCTTCCATCTGTGTGCCAGAGAACCATTCCCATGTTTTACATGTGAAGATATTTGATATGCTATCTCCACCACTGGTACTTACACTAAAAGGTTTAAAAATGAGAATCAAAGATGCAGCTGCTTTCACATAGAAGCAGCAGTCAAAAAAGAGCCTCAAGTGACAGTTTCTCTGTTCAACCACTCTTCCGTTGTCTGTAACTGATTTATGACATTTTGGGAAAACACAGCTAAAAACAAGTTAATACTGAGGTAGGTGTGCTTCTGATGCCTTCTCCTTTTCTGAGCATGGCTGAATTCACCAGCAATAGAAACATGGGGGTAATCAGTACCATTGCTAGATTCTGTAGAAGGGAGCTATTCACATGTAAGAGAAAGGAAGTTGTTCTAGATAGAGTGGAGTGGGACCACACTGGACTTGGGGGCTATCTGAAAGTCTGGTTTTGGATCTCATGAACATGCCCTACTTCAGAGGCACAGAAGTTAAGGGCAAGGGTGAGCAATAGGACAGGCTGGAGTCTCCTTAGCCACTGTGGCTTGGTAGTGTCCATGGGACTGACAGTGGTTGAGCTTCATCTCTCCAAGGGCAAGGGTCAGTCTTGGCATGGTGTTTGGCAGCATCAAGAAGGTCAAACCACACTAGGACTCAGGAGAGACTGTTTGTTTACAGCTGTGGCTCCCACCCTGTTCTCTTCAGGCCGTTGAGTCATAGGGCTTGTTCCTGCCCCCTGACCCCCAAGTTTAAACTCCTTGAGGAGAATGCCAATAACATACCAATACCATAACACTCAAGAAGAATCCTCTCTTCCAGTCCCTTTTGGGGAGTAAATCCAAGGCTTGGGTAAAATTCTCAATGTACAAAGATGAGTAACTACAAATTCTCCTCTCACAGTTCGGGGCTGCATAAAAAGTGTTTGCATAATTAAGGCAACAACGCCTAATATTCAAGAACCATTCATATATTGAGCAGGCACTTATTGAATATCTCTCATGTGCTTGACATTCTTCTATTTGCTTAGAAAAGACCTGTGAACAAAACACAAAATTCCCTGCCTTCATGGAACATATATTCAATCAGAGAAAAAAAATTTTCTGAAGGGAAGAAGAAAATTTTAAATAACATCTTCTCTGCTCCGTACTTTCAAAAAACAAACAGAAAAAGGATTCCATGGCTATTCTACTTGAAGTATATACCCTCAGGGACTGTTCCACATATGCAAAGGCAGATAGGCACAGTGATGTTCACTGAAACTTGTTCATGGTAGGGAAAATTGCAAACAAATTAAATGTCACTAGAGAAAAGGATAAATAAATGTGGTTTGTTTATTTTATAGTGTGCGGCTCTGGGGCCAGAAGTCTAGGATTTCATCCAGCTGTACTACTCATGGGTCTTTGTTTTTTTCCAGCTTTAATGAGATGTCATTGGCATATAACATTTATTTTGTTTTTTTAGATTCCACGTATAAGTGAAATCATACTATGTTTGTCTTCCTCTATCTGACTTATCTCACTTAGCGTAATACCCTCCAGGTCCACCCATGTTGTCACAAATGGCAAGATTTTATTCTTTTTATGGTCAAGTCATATTTCATATATGCATATCTTCATTATCCATTCATCTAGGGAGGGACATTTAGGTTGCTTTCATACCTGGGCTATTGTAAATAATGCTGCAGAGAACACAGGGGTGCATATAGCTCTTCAAATTGGTGGGTTTTTTTCTTCAGATAAATACTCAGATGTGGAATGACTGGATGATAGGGTAGTTCTACTTTTAAATCTTTGAGGAACTTCCATACATTTTTTTCATAGTGTCTATACCAATTTACATTCCCACTAGCAGTGTAAGAATGTCCCTTTTACCCACATCCTTACCAACTCTTGCTATTTCTTATCTTTTTGATAATGGCCAATCTGCCTGGTGTGAGGTGATATCTCGTGGTTTTATGTCTTCTGCCTATTTTTATTTTTTGTATGTATGTATGTATGTATTTTTATTAACATATAATGTATTATTTGTGTCAGGGATACAGGTCTCTGAATCATCAGGCTTACACATTTCACAGCACTCACCATAGTGCATATCCTCCCCAATGTCCATAACCCAGCCACTCTATCCCTCCACCCCACCCTTCAGCAACCCTCAGGTTTTTTTGAGATTAAGAGTCTCTTATGGTTTTTCTCCCTCCCAGGTCCTGTCTTGTTTCATTTTTCCCCTCCCTACCCCCGCGAACCCCTGCCCTGCCCCTCAAATGCCTCCTATCAGAGAGATCATATGATAATAGCCTTTCTCTGATTGACTTATTTCGCATAGCATAATACCCTCTAGTTCCATCCACATCATTGCAAGTGGCAAGATTTTAGGGTTTTTTGATGGCTGCCTAGTATTCCATTGTATATATATACCACTTCTTCTTTATTCATTCATCTGTTGATGGATATATTGGTTATTTCCATAGTTCGGCTATTGTGGACATTGCTGCTATAAACGTTCAGGTGCACATGCCCCTTCAGAGCACTACATTTGTGATTGCTGGGTCATAGGGTAATTCTATTTTCAACTTTTTGAGGAACCTCCATACTGTTTTCCTGAGTGGCTGCACCAGCTTGCATTCCCATCAACAGTGTAGAAGGATTCCCCTTTCTCCGCATCCTTGCCAACATCTCTCATTTCCTGACTTGTTAATTTTAGCCATTCTGACTGGTATGAGGTAGTATCTCACCGTGGTTTTGATTTGTATTTCTCTGATGCCGAGTGATGTTGAGCATTTTTTCATGTGTCTGTCTGTTGGCCATTTGGGTATCTTTGCAGAAATGTCTGCTCATGTCTTCTACTCATTTCTTGATCAGGTTATCTGTTCTTTGGGTGTTGAGTTTGAGAAGTATTTTATAGATTTTGGATACTAGCCCTTTATCTAATATGTCATTTACAAATATCTTCTCCCATTCTGTCAGCTGTCTTGTTTTTTTTTTTGACTGTTTCCTTTGCTGTTCAAAAGCTTTTGATCTTGATAAAGTCCCAATAATTCATTTTTACCCTTCTTCCCTTGCCTTTGGTGATGTTTCTTGGAAGAAGTTGCTGGGGCTTAGGTCAAAGATGTTGCTGCCTGTGTTCTCCTCAAGGATTTTAATGGATTCCTGTCTCACATTGAGGTCTTTCATCCATTTTGAGTCTGTTTTTGTGTGTGGTGTAAGGAAATGGTCCAGTTTCATTCTTCTGCATGTGGCTGTCCAATTTTCCCAACACCATTTGTTGAAGAGACCGTCATTTTCCATTGGACATTCTTTCCTGCTTTGTCGAAGATTAGTTGACCAAAAAGTCCATTTCTGGGTTCTCTATTCTGTTCCATTGATCTATGTGTCTGTTTTTGTTCCAGTACCATACTGGTCTTGATGATTACAACTTTGTAATAGAGCTTGAAGTCTGGAATTGTGATGCTGCCAACTTTGGTTTTGTTTTTTTTTTCAACATTCCTCTGGGTATTCAAGGTCTTTTCTGGTTCCATATAAATTTTAGGATTATTTGTTGCATATTTTGAAAAAATTTGATGGTATTTTGATAGGGATTGCATTAAATGTATAGATTGCTTTAGGTAGCATAGACATTTTCACAATATTTGTTCTTCCAATCCATGAGCATGGAACGTTTTTCCATTTCTTATAAAGGGAATGGACTCCTTAATTTCTCTTTCTCTGTCTTGCTGTTGGTGTATAGAAATGCAACTGATTTCTGTGCATTGAGTTTATATCCTGACACTTTACTGAATTCTTGTATGAGTTCTAGCATTTTTGGTGTGGAGTCTTTTGGGTTTTCCACATAAAATATCATATCTTCTGCAAAGAGTGAGAGTTTGACTTCTTTGCCAACTCAAATGCCTTTTATTTCTTTTTGTTGTCTGATTGCAGAGCTAGGACTTCCAGTACTATGCTGAATAGCAGTGGTAATAGTGGACATCCCTGTCATGTTTCTGACCTTAGGGGAAAAGCTCTCAGTTTTTCCTCATTGAGAATGATATTCGTGGGATTTTCATAGATAGCTTTGGTGATATTGAGGTATATACCCTCTATGCCTACACTGTGAAGAGTTATGATCAAGAAAGGATGCTGTACTTTGTCAAATGCTTTTTCGCATCTATTGAGATTATCATATGGTTCTTGTTCTTTCTTTTATTAATGTATTGTATCATATTGACTGATTTGTGGATGTTGAACCAAACTTGCAGCCCAGAAATAAATCCCACTTGGTTGTAGTGAATAATCCTTTTAATGTACTGTTGGATCCTACTGGCTAGTATTTTGGTGAGAATTTTTGCATCCGTGTTCATCAAGGATATTAGTCTCTAATTCTCCTTTTCGGTGGGGTCTTTGTCTAGTTTGGGGATCAAGGTAATGGTGGCCTCATAAAATGAGTTTGGAAGTTTTCCTTCCATTTCTATTATTTGGAAGAGTTTTGGGAGAATAGGTATTAATTCTTCTTTATGTGTTTGGTAGAATTCCCCTGGGAAGCCATCTGTCCCTGGGCTCTTGTTTTTTTGGGACATTTTTTTAAAAAGATTTTGTTTATTTATTTGACACAGAGACAGAGATTACAAGTAGGCAGAGAGGCAGGCAGAGAGACAGGGAGAGGAGGAAGCAGGCTCCCTGCTGAGCAGAGAGCCCGATGCGGGCCTCGATCCCAGGATGCTGAGATCATGACCTGAGCCGAAAGCAGAGGCTTTAGCCCACTGAGCCACCCAGGTGCCCTTTTTGGGACATTTTTGATGACTGCTTCAATGTCTTTACTGATTATGGGTCTGTTCAGGTTTTCTATTTATTCCTGGTTCAGTTTTGGTAGTTTATATGTCTCTAGGAATGCATCCATTTCTTCTAGATTGTCAAATTTGTTTGTGTGTATATTTGCTCATAATATGTTCTTATAACTTTGTATTTCTTTGGTGGTGGTTGTGATCTCTCTTCTTTCATTCATGATTTTATTAATTTGGATCCTTCCTCTTTTCTTTTTGATAAGTCTGGCCATGGGTTTATCAGTCTTATTAATTCTTCGAAGAACCAGCTCCTAGTTTCATTGATTTGTTCTCCTGTTCTTTTGGTTTCTATTTCATTGATTTCTGCTCTGATCTTTATTATTTCTCTTCTCCTGATGGATTTAGGCTTTCTTTGCTGTTCTTTCTCCAGCTCCTTTAGGTATAGGGTTAGGTTGTGTACTTAAGAACTTTCTTGTTTTTTGAGAAAGGCTTGTTTTGCTATATGCTTTCCTCTCAGGACTACCTTTACATCCCAAAGATTTTGAACAGTTGTGTATTCATTTTCATTTGTTTCCATGAATTTTTTTAAATCCTTCTTTAATTTCCTGGTTGACCCATTCATTCTTTAGTAGGATGCTCTTTAGCCTCCATGTATTTCAGTTATTTCCAACTTTCATCTGTGGTTGAGTTGTAGTTTCAAGGCATTGTGGTCTGAAAATATGCAGGGAATGATGCCAATATTTTGGTACCAGTTGAGACCTGATTTGTGACCCAGGATGTGATCTCTTCTGGAAAAAGTTCCATGTGCACTAGAGAAGAATGTGTATTCTGTTGCTTTCAGATGGAATGTTGTGAATATATCTGTGATGTCCATCTGGTCCAGTGTGTCATTTAAAGCCTTTATTTCCTGTTGATCTTTTGTTTAGATGATCTGTCCATTTCAGTAAGGGGGGTGTTAAAGTTCCCTACTATTATTGTATTATTGTTGATGTGTTTCTTTGATGTTATTAATTGGTTTATATAATTGGCTGCTCCCATGTTAGGAGCATAGATTTTTAACGTTGTTAGATCTTCTTGTTGGACAGACCCTTTAAGTCTGATATAGTGTTCTTCCTCATCTCTTATTATGGTTTTTGGCTTAAAATATCATTTGTCTGATATAAGGAATGGCACCCCAGTTTTCTCTTGATGTCCATTAGCATGGTAAATGGTTTTCCACCTGCTCACTTTAAATCTGGAGGTGTCTTTGGATCTATCATGAATCTCTTGCAGACAGCATATCAATGGGGCTTGTTTTATTATCCAATCTGATACCCTGTGTCTTTTGTTTGGAGCATTTAGCCCATTTACATTCAGGGTAACTACTGAAAGATATGAATTTAGTGCCATTAAGGTGACTGTTACTGTATATTGTCTCTGTTCCTTTCTGGTCTGTTACTTTTAGGCTCTCTCTTTGCTTAGAGGACCCCTTTCAATATTTCCTATAGGGCTCATTTGGTGTTTGTAAATTCTTTCAGTTTTTGTTTGTCCTGGAGGCTTTTTATCTCTCCTTCTATTTTCATGAGAACCTAGATGGATACAGTATTCTTGGCTGCATATTTTTCTCATTTAGTGCTCTGAATAAATCATGCCAGTCCTTTCTCTCCTGCCATGTCTCTGTGGATAGGTCTGCTGTCAGTCTAATATTTCTACCATTGTATGTTACAGACTGCTTGTCCTGAGCTACTTTCAGGATTTTCTCTGTCACTGAGACTTGTAAGTTTTACTATTGGATGACAGGGTATGGACCTATTTTTATTGATTTTGAGGGGGGTTCTATGTGCTTCCTGGATTTTCATGCTTGTTCCCTTTGCCAAATTAGGGTGGTAATTCTCTGCTATAATTTGCTCCAATATAACTTGTGCCCCCCTCTCTCTTTCTTCTTCTTTTGGGATCCCAATTATTCTAATATTGTTTCATCCTATGGTATCACTTATCTCTCGAATTCTACCCTTGTGGTCCAATAGTTGTTTGTCTCTCTTTTGCTCAGCTCCTTTATTCTCCATCATTTTGTCTTCTATATCACTAATTCTCTTTTCTGCCTCATTTATCCTAGCAGTAAGAGCCTCCATCTTTGATTGCACCTCACTAATAGCTTTTTTGATTTCAAGTTGGTTAGATTTTAATTCTTTTATTTCCCCAGAAAGGGATTTTATTTCTCCAGAAAGGGATTCTCTAGTATCTTCCATGCTTTTTTTGAGCCCAGCTAGCACCATGATAATCATCATTCTGAACTCTAGTTCTGACATATTACTAATGTCCATATTGATTAGGTCCCTAGCCATCAGTACTGCCTCTTGTTCTTTTTTTCAAGGTGAGTTTTTCCTGCCTTGTCATTTTATCCAGATAAGAATAGATGAATGAGAGAACAAAATACTAAAAGGGTAACGATGACCCTGGAATAATATACACTAACCAAATGAGAAGACACCCAAAACTGGGGGGAAAAGAAAAGAGAAAAAAGAGAGAGGGGGAAAAAATGTATGTATATATATGTGTATCTGTGTGTGTGTGTATGTGTGTAATATATTATATATAATATTATATAATATTATATATTATATATTATATAATATTATATATTATATATTATATTATTATTTATATTATATATTATATGTAATATGTAACATAATATTATAATGTATAATATATAATATTATATATTAATATCAATATCATATCAATATTATATATTATATAATGCATAATATAATATAATATATAGATATAATATTATATTATATATTACAATATATAATATACATATATACATGTATATATATATATTAAACTGGCAAATAAAACAGAGCCACACACTTGATTTGGGGTGTATTTTGGTCTGTTAGAAGAAACTGCCTACCAAAATTTTAAAGAAAGAAGAACTTCTATATATACAAAAATAATGGTAAACATGACAAAGGGATGAAATATGAATGTAAAGATGAAAATTAAAAAGATTCTAAAAAAGGAATTGATAAGATAAAAAGTTGATTTAAAAAAGAGAGGAAAGAATGTGATCAGACTGGAGAATAGAACAAAGCCATGTGCTGGATTTAGTGTATATTTTGATTTGTTAGAAGAAACTGTATCCCAAAGTTTTAAAGAAAGAAAAACCTATATGTATACAAAAGATAGGGTTAAATACAATGAAGGGATAGAATATGACTATAACAATGAAAAATTAAAAAGATTTTTTAAAAGGTATTGATAAGATAAAATAGTTAAGAAAGGTTAAAATAGGAAGGAGGCAAAATTAAAAAAAATAGAATGAGAAACAAATAAAATTTTAAAAATTAACTTTGAAAGACTAAAGTATCATGGGAAAAAGCCATGAATTGTATGTGCTGTATTCCCCTAGCTCTGAGGTTTTGCAGTTCTCATTGATCGGTGAACTTTGTCTTGGCTGGATGTTCTTGCTGATCTTCTGGGGGAGGGGCCTGTTGCAGTGATTCTCAAATGTCTTTGCCTGAGGCGGAATTGCACCACCCTTGCCAGGGGCAGCCTATGTAATCAGCTTGGGTTCGTTCCCGGGAGCTTTTGTTCCCTGAACATTTTCCGTACAGCTTTGAAGGATGGGAATGAAAATGGTGGCCTCCCAGTCTCCCATCCCCATAGAAGCAAAGAGTTCAGGGCCCCGTTCCTCAGTGAGCCCTCAGAGAAAAGCCGTCAATCCCTCCCATCTCCCTGGTCTCTGGCCGCACTCCGAGCTCACCTGGCCAGTGACTGAGCATTTCTATCTCTGGCACACGGCCTCAGTTGCAGTCTCCAAACCCAGCATATTCCTGCAGAGTGCTCCCATGTGGCTCCTCCTGGAGGAGGAAGGAGGGGTTCTCTCCGGATCTGCCACTTGTGGGGTCCCTGCTCAAAGAGCAGTGGCCTGACTGTGCTTCGGATCATGGTTTAAGGTAACCCCGAGCTGAGAGCCCAACTCCTCAGCTCTGCCCCTGCAGCCAGCTTCCTGGCTCTGATAGCTGGGAGCTCTGCCGAACTCCGGCACCCCTGGTATTTTTGTGTCCCCGTGGGTCCTTAGACCACACTGTACCCAAGAGAACTCCACACCCCGCTTAGCCTCTGGAGCGACATCCTTCAGTGGAGCAGACTTCTAAAAGTTCCAATTTTGTGCTCCTCTCCTCTACCACTTGCCGGGAGCTGGCCCCTCACCCCACAGTCTATCTTCCCATTTATTGCCTCGGATTCACTTCTCCACACATCCTACCTTCCAGAAAGTGGTTGCTTTTCTGTTCCTAGAATTGTTGCTTTTCTTCTTTTTTGTCTCCTGTCGAGTTTGTAGGTGTTCAGAATGGTTTGATAACTATCTAGCTGAACTCCTGGGACCTGATGATATTTAGGACTCCTACTCCTCTGCCATCCTGCTCCTCCCCCCCACCCCTGCCTATTTTTAAATTGGATTTTTTATATTAAATTGTATGAATTCTTTACATATTTTTGATATTAATCCTTTACTGGATATATGGCTTGCAAAAAACTTCTTCTATTCAGTAGGTTGCCTTCTTATTTTGTTTATGGTTTCCTTCACTGTGCAAAGCTTTTTAGTTTGATGTAATTCCATTTGTTTGTTCTAGCTTTTGTTGCTCTCAGAAAGGAGACTTGTCCAAAATATATTTACTAGGAGTGATGTCAAAGAGCTTACTACCTATATTTTCTTTTAGGAGATTTATGGTTTTGCATGTTACATTCAGGTCTTTAATCCATTTTGAGGTTGTTTTGTGTATGGTGTAAGAAAGTGGCCCAATTTCATTCTTTTGCGTATGGCTCTCCAGGTTTCCCCAGCATCATTTATTGAAGAGACACTCTTTTTTTGCATTGTTTATATAGCCTCCTTTGTCTGGATTGACCATATATGTGGGTTTAATTCTGGGCTCTTTTTTCTATTTCATTGATCTATTTGTCTATTTTGTGCCAGGACTATACTATCTTGATAACTCTAGCTTTGTAGTATAGTTTGAAATCAGAGAGCATAATACCTCCAGCATTGTTTTTCTTTCTTTCAATTTCTTTTAATTTCAAGTTCTTTCTTTCTTTCAATAGATTGCTTTGGCTATTGGGGTCTTCTGTTGTTCCATATAAATTTGGTATTATTTGTTCTAGTTCTGTAAAAAATACTGTTGGTATTTTGATGAGGAATGCATTGAATCTAAGATTGCTTTGGGTAGTATGGACTTTTGATAATATTAAGTCTTCTAATCCATGATCATGTTGTATCTGTCAATTTATTTTTGCTGTCTTCAATTTCTTTCATCAATAAAATCTTCTTATAGTTTTCAGAGTGCATGTCTTTAACCTACTATGTTAAATTTATCCCTAGGTGTTTTATTTTATTTTTTTATGCACTTTAAATAAAATTGTTTTCTTTATTTCTCTTTCCGATAGAACATTATCAGTATATAGAAATGCAACCAATTTCTGTATGTTACTTTTTTATTCTGGAACTTTACTGAATTCTTTTATTAGTTCTAATAGTTTTTTGATGGTCTTTGGTGTTTGCTGTATATAGTACCTGTCATGTGCAAATAGTGACAGTTTTACTTCTTCCTTACCAATTTGAATCAAGTCTTTTATTTCTTTTTCTTGTCTGATTACTGTAGCTAGGGGTTCCATTTCTATGTTGAATAAAAGTGGCAAGAGTGAGCATCCTTATCTTGTTCCTCATCCTAGAGGAAAAGCTTTTAGCTTTTCACCACTGAGCATGATGTTAGCTGTAGATTTGTCATACATGGCTTTTATCATGTTGAGGTACATTCCTTCCATAACCAGGGAGTTTTTGGGGGGAGTTTTTAATCATAAATGGATGTTGAACGTATGACCCAGGGCAAGCACTTGAGGGAGCACTGGAGTGAGAAAAGGGCCACCTACAGTTTGGCTCTCCTGCTGCAGGTTCTCCCTGTCACCTCCCTCCCCTCCACCTTGGGCTTGGACAATCCCACAGCATGATCTCCCTCTAGGGCCCACATAGCAGTCTTCTACTTCCAGTTGGGTTCTTGGCCTCATGGCTAGGATCCCAGGGAGGGCTGCTCAGACAAATGCCTAACGGACCTTGCTTGGGCCACACAGGCTAGCTATCATGGTGCCTCCTAGTGGCCAGGAGGATAAAAATGGATGTTGATTTTTGTTAAGTACTCTTCTGCAACTATTTAGATGTTGATGTGATTTTTTTTTATTATGTTCAGTTAGCCACTGTATCGTACATAATTATTTTTTGATGTAGTGTTCAATGATTGATTAATTAAGTATAACACCCAGTGCTCATCACAGTACGTTCATATGATTTTTATCCTTTGTTTTGTTAATGTGGTGTATCACAGTGATTGATTTGCAGATGGTGTACCATCCTTGCATCCCTGGAATAAATCCCAATTGATCATGGTGTATGATCTTTTTAACGTAGTGGTGAATTTGGTTTGCTAATATTTTTTGAGGATCTTTGCATCTATGTTCATCAAGGTTATTGGCCCCCAATTTTCTTTCTTTTGTGATTTCTTTGATTTCAGTATCAGGGTAATGCTGGCCTCATAAAATGAGTTTAAAATTGTTAATTCCTCTTCAATTTTTAGAGTAGTTTGAGAAGGATAGGGACTAACTCTTCTTTAAATGTGTAGTAAAAGTCACCTGTGAAGCTCTCTCATCCTGGACTTTTTGGGGAGTTTTAAAATTTCTGATTCAATTTCATTATTTGTAATTAGATTTTATTTATTCATTTGACACAGAGAGAGAGATTACAAGTAGGCAAAGAGGCAGGCAGAGAGAGAGGAGAGAGGAGGAAGCAGGCTCCCTGCTGAGCAGAGAGCCTGATGTGGGCCTCGATCCCAGGACCCTGGAATCATGACCTGAGCCAAAGGCAGCGGCTTTAACCCACTGAGCCACCCAGGTGCCCTCTATTGTACCTTTTTTAGTCTTTATTCCACTTATTTCTGCTCTGATCTTTATTATTTCCTTCCTTCTACTAACTTGGGGCCTTGTTTTTTCTTTTTTAGTTCTTTTAAAAGAACTTTTAAAAGAAAGTTAGATTGTTTATTTGGGCTTTTCTTATTTCTTGAAGTAGGTCTGTATTGCTATGAACATCCATCTTAGACAGCTATTGCTATATCCCATAGATTTGGAAAGTTGTGTTTCCATTTTAATTTGTCTCAAGGTATTTTTTGATTTTCTTATCAATGTGTTCATTGACACATTGGTTGTTTAGTAGCTTGTTGTTTAGTCTCCATATGTTCGTGTTTTTTCCAGTTTTCTTCTCTTAATTGATTTCTAGTTTCATACTATTGTTATCAGAAAAGATGCTTGATATGACTTAAGCCTTCTTGAATTCATTGAGACTTGTTTTGTGGCCTAACATATAACCTATGTTTGACAGTGTTCCATGTGCACTTTAAGAGAATGTATATTCTTCAGTTTTTGGATGAAACGTACTGTATATTAACCCTGTTAGGTCTAATGTGTTGTTTAAGGCCAATGTTTCCTTATTGATTTTCTGCCGGATGATTTATTCATTGATAAAAGTGGGGCATTAGAGTCCCCAGTATTATTGTATTACTGCCAATTTCTCCCTTTTTGTCTATAAATATTTATTTTATCTGTTTAGGTGCTCCTATGTTGGGTGCATAAATATTTATGAATGTTATATCCCCTTCTTAGATTGACCCCTTTATCATTATGTAATGTCTTTGTCTTCTGTTATGTCTTTGTTTGTTTGTTTAAATATTTTATTTATTTATTTAAGAGAGAGAACGAGCACAAGTGGGGGTAGGGGAGGAGCAGAGGAGAGGGACAAACAGACTCCGTGCTGAGTGCAGAGCCCAACATTGGGCTCACGACCCCGAGATCATGACCAGAGCTGAAATCAGGAATAGGATGCTCAACCAGCTGAGCCACCCACGTGCCCCCAGTCTTTATTTTAAAGTTAGTTTTTGTCTAATATGAGTATTGCTATTCCAACTTTCTTTTCTTTTCCATTGGCATGGAATATCTTTTTCTATCTATTCACTTTCAATCTGTGTGTCCTTAGAGCTGAAGTGAGTTCTGTACCACAAGGGTTACTGACAGTACTTATCTCATAGGTCTATTTGAGCAATATATGAAAAATGTAAAGCCATTAGAATAGTGTTGGAACACAGTAAGCATTTATTAAATATTAGCTATATTTGCTGATAATCGAGTACTATATATCATAAAAGGAATGGACTAAGTCTATATATAAACATGAATTTATATAAAAATACAGTTTTCCTTCATTTATTCATTCAACAAATATTTATTGAGTGTCTACTGTATTCCAGGCAGTCTTCTAGGTACTTGAGAATAATTAGTGAACAAAACAAAGGTCTTGCCCTCATGGACCTTGTATTCCAGAGGTAGGGAAGCAGATGTAAAGTATAAAGAAATTATATATTATGTTAGAAGGGATAAGTGCTCTGGAGAAGGGAAAAGAGAAGTATGGTAAAGGTGTTGGGAATGCCAGAGTTAAGGGTAGGATGTTCGTTGAATGTTAAGCCAAAAAAACAAATATGAGAAAATGTTAATAATTATAGCTCCAGGTGGCAGGTATACAGATATTTTTTATATTGTTTTTCCTTTTCTATGTACTTAAAGTTTTTATCTAGAAAATTCCTCTCCATGCTATGAGATAAAAAAAAATAAGAAGTCTTAAATACAAGGGGAGTTGGCCAAGAAGCAGAATAAGTTTAAAAAGGAGCTAAGTGAGATCTATTTTTAAAAAAGAATTCAAAGAAAATGTTGCACTTTAAAAATCCATTAGAAATAGAGATGAATAGAATCATAATACAGAAAATCAAAGAGTAATATAGAAAACAAATATGATAATAAATATAATCAATTAAGACCATAGTAAATATAACCAGAACAACAATTACAGATAGACTAGCACATATTTCTGAGTTGAAGACCTAGAAAAAAGTAATAAAAAGATAAAATCAGTACTTAGACATATACTGGTGAGACTGCTGAAAAATTATTAATTAATGACTGCACATCCTTAGTTCCTTTTTGTTAGGTGTGGCAACGTGCCAACTATAAAACCACATTGTCAAGGCTCTCTTGCCTCCTTCCACCATGTGGAGTATGAATGTGAAAGCTGGAGCTGCAGGGGCATTCTGTACCCACTAGGAGGCATAGAATTGAGGCAGGGAGGCATGGAAGCCTCATGCTAAAAAAGGTGGTAGATACCTGGGTCCATTGTTGACCTGGGTCCATGTGATATCTCTGTATTTTTTATATGTAATATATACATTTTTAAAAAACACAGTTACCTGAGTTTTCTGCTAAATGCATTAAACCCGTTTCTAACTGGAACATATTTGAAGTATAAACATCTGTGGGAAAGGACTGTAATTCACTAGTTCTCATCCAGCCAAACCGCTGATGTGTGAAGACAACAGAAGGTCTTTCTCAGACACATAAGAGCTCTCATAGTATATAGCACCCACGTATCCCGACTCTGTGTAGATCTGAGGTAAAATTCAGGCAGCACAACATCCAATCTGTGTAAACCTGGGCCAATTATTTAAACTCTTGAAAGTTTAGTTTCTTTATCTAAAAACTAGAGAAAATATTATTTACTTTATAAGATTGTTATAAAAGTTAAGAAGAGATAATATATGTCAAGCCCCTTGTGTAGTGCTTACCACTCTTGAAAAGAAAATTTATTGCAACAATCAAATTTGGTCCACCAGAAGAAGAATCAAAGACATCTAGAAAAGGATATCCTTGGGGTAGGATACCTGACTGCCTCAGTCTACAGAGCATGTGACTCTTGATATCAGGGTCATGAGTTCAAGCCTCATGTTGGGCATAGAGCCTTCTTTAAAAAAAATCATTTTATGTGGTATTGGTCAGAAATGTGTCTTCAACAAGATAAGAAAATAGAAGTATAAATTGTATAAAGGAAAGATTCACACCTACTGAATATAATTTAAAAAATAAGAAAATACTAGAAAAGAAGATAATGAAGAATTTATACATCAAGCTTAGTGGAACAAAACAGAAAGTCCAGTAACAGACCTAATTATTTGTTGTCATTTAGTACATTAAAAAAAAAAATGTGGGCGCCTGGGTGGCTCAGTGGGTTAAAGCCGCTGCCTTCCGCTCAGGTCATGATCCCAGGGTCCTGGGATCAACGCCCACATCCGGCTCTCTGCTCAGCAGGGAGCCTGCTTCCTCCTCTCTCCTCTCTCTCTGCCTGCCTCTCTGCCTACTTGTAATCTCTCTCTCTCTGTGTCAAATGAATAAATAAAAAAAAAATAAATAAATAAATTTTAAAAAGTTGTTTTAAAGCAATGGGGAATTGACAAAAGTATTCAGTTAATGGCTTTGGGATAACCAGGTTTCCATGTGGAAATAAAATCCAGTTAGATCTTTAACCAATACAGCATGCCAAAATAAAATTTTAGATGGATTGGGGAGTATAGTTAATAGAACAAAGATGAATATTTACATAAACCTGGGGTGGGAAAAACTGTTGTAAATGTATCATCAGATGCAGAAAATAGAAAGTAAAAGATGGGGCGCCTGGGTGGCTCAGTGGGTTAAAGCCGCTGCCTTCGGCTCAGGTCATGATCCCAGGGTCCTGGGATCGAGGCCCACATCGGGCTCTCTGCTCAGCGGGGAGCCTGCTTCCTCCTCTCTCCTCTCTCTCTGCCTGCCTCTCTGCCTACTTGTAATCTCTCTCTGTGTGTCAAATGAATAAATAAAATCTTTAAAAAAAAAAGAAAGTAAAAGATGGATACATATGACTAGAAAAATTTCTAAAAGTTTAGACCTTTATTTTTTTATTTAATTTTTCTTTAAAGATTTTATTTATTTATTTGACAGAGAGACAGACATGGAGAGAGGGAACATAAACAGGGGGGAGTGGGAGAGGGAGAGGCAGGCTTCCCGCTGAGCAGGGAGCCTGTTGTGGGGCTCGATCCCAGGATCCTGGGATCATGACCTGAGCTGAAGGCAGCTGCTTAACCCACTGAGTCACCCAGGTGCCCCAATTTTAGACTTTTATGTTAGTATTTATCATAAATGAAACTAAAAAGAATTTTACATATTCAGTAAGAAGGAGATAACATTAAATAACAAAGGATATGAAAATGAAGTTCATAAAAGAGTTATCTCTAAATGATCAGCATATGTAAAATAATCTTGCTGATAATCAAAGAAGTTGGTACAAAGTAAGTGCTTAACTATAGGGCATTGGAAAAGTAAATTATGATACATCCAAGTGAATATTTATGTCATAATCATTAAAAATAATGTCATAGCAAGATATTTCATGAAGTGGGAAATAATTGCTTTGGAAATAAGTTTGGTGAAAACTTGATATGCTCTATATTATGTTTGTTTTTATGTAACAAAACATCAGATAAAAAAAGAAATACTATCTACCTACCTACCTATCTACTCACCTACCTTTTTATCTCCTGGAAAGATCAAAATGATAATAATTATTTTTAGATGGGGGAATATGGGAACCTCTCCTTTTTTGCAGTTTTCAGTTTAAAAATATTCTGCAGTGAACATATATTTCTTTGCTAATTAGAAAAGAACAAGTTTGTATAGAAAAGACACAGGAGGTGGGCGCCTGGGTGGCTCAGTGGGTTAAAGCCTCTGCTTTCAGCTCAGGTCATGATCTCAGCGTCCTGGGATCGAGGCCCGCATCGGGCTCTCTGCTCAGCAGGGAGCCTGCTTCCTCCTCTCCCTCTCTCTCTGCCTGCCTCTCTGCCTACTTGTGATCTCTCTCTCTGTGTCAAATAAATAAACAAAATCTTTAAAAAAAAAAAAAGAAAAAAAAGAAAAGACACAGGAGTTAGCTTGAAGGGTTACCTACTGGCCAAATATGGGACAACTTGAGCATCATAAAGAATAAGGATGTTAAAGATTATTAAAAGGGAAGGGGAAAGAAAGCTCCTCTTTACAAGACAATGCCATGAAGTAAATGTAGAAGAAATTAAATAATGAGAAAAATCAACATTCTGCAGGTCCTAATATCATAGTTGATTCAGGCAGTGGTCAGCAATGAAAGTAAAGATCATTGAGGGAAAGGTTGGTGGGCAACAGGATCATTACATGGGGTCCCACAGTGTCGCCGGCCACCCCACATCCCAGCCCACCTGCCCTGATGTTACCTAATATTACAAGGGAAGCAACATTCCTTTACAGGGAAGAGATCTGGCTGACACCACCTTTTAGCCAAGTGACCACACTAAACGTGATAGTACAGACTGTTATTTTGCGCAAACAGAAGTATACAAACATTACCTCTGCACTTGCCTTCCAAAAATGTGTCACCTGGATCTAGTTCTGAGGAAACCATCAGAAAAACTCAGAATGTGGAGTGTTCTAAAGCCAACTGACTGGGACTCTTTAAAAAGGGAAACCAAAGAGGGCATGAGGACAGTTGTAGATTAAAAGACACTAAAGAGATATAAAACCAGATGCAATATTGAACCTATGAAAGACACTATTGGGACCATCAGGGAAATTTAAAAATTTTAAATTTTAAAAATTCTATTAACATTAGCTATGATCATGTTATGTAGTTTTGTAGAATGTCCTTGTCCATAGGAGATACTTGACAAGGAATTTAGGAGCAAAGTGTCACAATGTCTGCAAGTTAATTTTTGAATGATCTGTCAACAGTTCGTATGTGAAAGAGAAAATAAATGAGGCCAAATGTTGACAACTGGTGACTGGAGATGAAGGGTAAGCAATGTTGATCAAATTATTCTTTCAACTCATTTCTAAGAGTTTGAACATCTAAATATGAAAGCTGGGGGTAAGTTCAGGTGGAAATAAAAAGAGAGAAAAGTGGAATACACGAGACATAAGGGATATGGCATCCAGGTACAATGTATGGATCTTGTTGGCTCTCATTTCCAATAAATCAACACTAGGGACACATTTATGAGAGAATTAGGGAAATCTGAACACTGACGGGGTGTTTGGTGAAATGAAGTATGAAACACATGAAACGAGATTGGCTATGGTAATTGTGTGGTTTTGTTTGTTTGTTTGTTTTGAGAGAGTGAGCACATGTGCAGGAGGGAGGGGAAGAAGCAGAGAGAGAGAGAGAGAGAGAGAGAGAGAGAGAGAGAGAGAGAGAATCTTAAGCAGGCAGGCTCCACCCACCCCCAGCACAATCCTGAGATCTCACAACCCTGAGATCATGACCTGAGCCAAAATCAAGAGTCAGATGTGTTATCTAATGAGCCACCCAGGCACCCTTGCTGTGGTAATTGTTGAACGTGGGTCATGGGTCCATAGGAAGTGATTGTATTATTCTGATTGTATTATTCTGTCTACTTTTGCATGTTGGCAAACTTCCATAGAAAAGTTGAGGGTGCAACTCAAAATTACATAGTAACATTGGACTTTGTCAGGGAGTGAGTGACCAATAGATAGCTAAATATGTCCCCATGGGTATTTGTTATTAAATAATTACACAGAAGAGTGGTGAGTGGTGAAATCAAGATTAGCACCCGAATTTCTCTCACAGCAGTGATTTTAAGTGAGTTGGCGGGGGAGCTGTGGAAGTGAAAGTTACGTGGAAGTAATTGTCTTTCTATTTTTTTCTCTTCTCTTATTTTCATCCTGTCCATTTCCCCAATGCATAAGGCTCTTGACCACCATAAAGAAAGCTAGAGCTGAGGCACTGTCCTCATTACTTCTGAAGCTGATGGAATGGTATTTATTGCTTCCACCTGTTTGGTAAATTCAAGATTTGTCTATTTCATCAGCTTTCTATGTAGCTAGGAGAGCTTTTATTGTCCTGCAGATTCCAGATGCTACTATACCTGCCAGTGCTAATTTAACATTCCGCTGAAGATAGAAACAAGGTTTTGAAGGAATGATCATTGAGGAAGATCATACAGACAAATATTCCAGTCCCCCCAGCCTCCCCAGGTTCCGTGAGAGCTGTAAAGGTGAAAAACACTCATATTTTTGCCTGCCTATTGGTTAGGAGGACCAGTGAGGCTACATGTAGTCAGATATCTCTCAGGAAATGACGAGCAGTGGTCTAGCCCCTAGAGGCCCTGAACAATTTAACTTTTACTCTAAGGCAGAATTTTGCAATTAAGGAAAGCAGTAGTTTCTTTGGGAGGGTGTGTGTGTGTGTGTGTGTGTGTGTGTGTGTGTGTGTGTGTGTGTGTTGTTTCCTAAAAGGAAATAGGATTAAAATAAAATGTGAATTGGACATTCATGTCTTAAAGCTTTTTTTTTTTTAAGATTTTATTATTTTTACTTATTTCACAGAGGGAGAGAGATCACAAGGAGGAAGAGAGGCAGGCAGAGAGAGGTGGGGGAAGCAGGCTCCCCGCTGAGCAGGGAGCCCGATGCGGGCCTTGATCCCAGGACCCTGAGATCATGACCTGAGCTGAAAGCAGAGGCTTTAACCCACTGAGCCACCCAGGCGCCCGTCTTAAAGCTTTTTTAAAGGAAACGTTAGAGAGTGAGAATCTTAACTTCCAATAGATAATATAAGCCATAAAGAGGAAAACAAGCGTAGACAAGGCTATGTACAGGAGAAGAAAAATTCAACTCTGAAAATGGTAAAAGACCACAATGAAACCTGTGAATGGCAGACTTAATAGGAAAACAAATGAAACCAGATATAGAAGGGTATCAAATCTGGGACCAAAAAGAAAAACAAAACAAAACAAAACAAAAAAACCCTTGGAACCAATATCCATAACTTTGCTTCACTTAGTATATACACGAAGATAAGGAAAATAGGTTATATACTGTTATTTAACCTCTGAATGCAGCTTTCATTATTTAGAGTAGATAACATTGATGAAAATAATTTAGAAACTGTAAAATATTCATAAATATACACACGCGCTTAGGGCTGCTTTTAAAGATTTATTTATTTGAGAGAGAGCGAGAGAATGAGTGTGTGTGTGTGTGTGTGTGTGTGTGTGTGTGTGTGTGTGTGTGTGCAGGCAGGGGGTAGAGGGAGAGAGACTCTCAAGTCAACTCAGCGCTGAGTCCAGTCTCAGGACCCAGATCGTGACCTGAGTCAAAATCAAGTCAGTTGTTTAATCGACGGCGCCACCCAGGCGACCCTCAGCACTGCCTTTAGATTTTTTTCTAAGGTGTCGTCATAATCACTGTTTGCCTTGGAGGTTAAAGTTTGGACTTAAGATTTGGGCTTTTTGGTTTGAATATCTTAAAAGTCAAATAAGACATGTATATACAAATGAGGAAAACTGGTTTCATCAAATCTCCTTCATACTTTTCTTTTGTGTCACTTGCTGCGTTCGTGATAGAGTTTTAAATGGCTGCCTTTCCTTGCCACCTCTCCCGTGGTTTAGTTCCCTCCCCTTTCACTGGGGGCCCCCACAGTGACTTGCTTTGAGCAGCAGAATGTGGCAGAAGCCTAGCAGCTTGCACTCCTGCCCTCTGAAAAACTGGGGTGTGTGAGGAGGCCTGGGTCAACCTCCCTGAGGTCAGGAGACCACGTGGGTCGAGAGGCAGCCGGGAGGCAGCATCAGCAGACACACGAATGGGTGAGGCCCACGGAGACCACTCAGTCCCTTCCTTGTCAGATGACTGTGGCTGCATGAATGGTCCCAGGCCAGACAGGCAGAACTGCCCCGATGAGCCCAACCCAAACTGCTGATCCATGAACTCAGTTCATTACCTTTCCACGCAACAGGCTTCCTGGGATGGGAGCCCTATCATGAATTACTTTGATCATCTGTTCTCACTTTAAACACCCCACATCCCTTTGATAATCTCTTCTCATCTGACATGATTTCCATGGTTTTCAGACCTTAACATTGACCTGGTCACTCTTCTCTGGACATAGTCCAGCTTACCAAATCTCTCTTTACATTTGTGTAGCATTCAGAATGGAAAACTGCTGCAAATATGATTTGCCCCCTTTAAACTGCTCTTGTTTTGCCCCTAGAGCTCCTTTCTCATAACAAGCCCCAAAACATGAGCTTTACTGCTTGTGCTTTTAACCCCCCTCCACCAGCGGCGGAGTTTTCTCATCTCAGGATCCAAGTCCACTGGCGTCGCCTTTATAATATTTCCCTGTCTGAACTTGTTCCCGACCCCATTGTCTCCTATCCTTCATCTGTACAGCTCTTTATACTGACTTTGAGGTCTGCTGTGTCTGGCTCCTTGGCTAGGCTGTGAATTCCTTGAAAGCAGCTATTTTGTTTTCTTTTTGTACCTAAACACTTCACCCAGTACTTGGCGTATATTATATGCTCAGTAAATATTCAATGATTTGGATAATTATCTAATATTCTCTGGGTATTAAAATACATTATCCTCTCATCTACATTTTTCCAGAAGGCCATCAAGAGAGACCATCAGATTCCTGTTTAAATCAAGATGTGAGATTATGCCCACTGAATACTTCCCTGTTTACCAACTCAGCCCATCAGCTATGCTGCTTTCTTTTTAAATGCTATCAAGCCTGCTGAAGAATCTTGACAGACATGTTTGTTTTCTGTTTCTGGAATGTGTTCACTCATTCTTGAACATTGAGGAGTTTGCTTTTTTTGGTTTTTCATCTCTTTCACTCACTGCTATATGAATTCCCTTGTCGTAATTTCAAGATTACATACACACTCCAGCGTATTTTACTACTGTGGCACATCGACAGCTGAGGTTAGTAAATTTGATCACATGTGCTGTAACTATTAATACAGAAATAGCACTTTACACTGTCAAAGTACCTCACCATTTGCAAAAGTTTCCCCAGATCTGCTCTCATCAGAGCCTCACTTGAAGCTCCGTTTCATAGGTAGTTTTGCTTATTTGTGGTTCTTCGGTCGGGAAAACAGCTTAGAGAGAGAGAGGTCACCTGACTGGGTAGAGAAGAGTTAAGAATTAAACCCAAACCTTTCAGAGCAATTTAGGAGCTTGTGTAGTATCTGGGCTCCAGTGCCTTACGCGCATTCTGCTCTGACTTGATCAAAGAGAGCTTTCCTCACAGAGAGGGACAAATACACAACAGTTGAGCAGCTCTGCTTTCCCCTTGCATTTCCTGTTCTTGTCATTCTCCAATCTTTTTCCCTCCAAACTTTCTCCATTTTATCCCCCCCAACTTTTTAAAAGATTTTTATTTATTTATTTGACAGAGAGATGGAGAGAGAGCCCAAGTAGGCAGAACGGCAGGCAGAGGGAAAGGGAGAAGTAGACTCCCCACTGAGCAGAGAGCCCGACATAGGGCTCCATCCCAGGACGCTGGGATCATGACTTGAGCTGAAGGCAGACGCTTAATGATTGAGCCACCCAGGCGCCCCTGTTCTGAGCATATCTGTTTGGTCCTATGTTTTGCTTGCCTGCTGCATTTGTGTTGGTGCCGCAGAGACAAAAGAAAGAAACGGACACTCGTTGTGTTGGGTGCAGCACCTGTGACTCCCCATGTTATCAGATCAGTGTGGTAACCTAGCAGGATGGGGGAAATCATTCTTCATTTCTACAGATGACAAGAGGAGGCTCAGAGATTTACCCAGTTACTACCTACCATCATATCCACCTTCCCCCCCCAAATTGTCTGAATAAGGATTTCAAGTGGAAATCTCTTCCCTTGGAAGTGATTTTGTGTAGAATTTAATAAGCATTTTTGTTTTGCTTTGTTTTAAAGGGGGCACTCTATAATGGTTTTCCTTTTTTCTGTGATATTTTCATATTTCGAGAGTGTGGAAGAATAGTTTAAGAAGGCCTGGGGAAGGCTGGCTCTACCTCTTGCCTTCTGGTGTGCTTGTTCTCATTTGGTGTAGGTCACTGTTAAGATGTAAATTGTTACCTGGATAGGGGTTGCACAGACACGTAGCCCTTTTATCTGCCTCCCATATGTCAGCAAGAGCTAGTGTCTCAGATGGGTCATTAAGAGACCAGAGCTCCAAGGAGCTGGGACCTGGGACAGGTGAGAGTTGGGAGGAAGGGCAGGGCTGCCACCTGGGGGCCTGGCACTGGGAGTGGGTCTGGGTGGGGGGGCACACCGGTGCATCCCTGCATTGAAGACTAGGGCCCACAAGGAGGCTGTTGTCACGCCTTCTCCTTAATCCCCCTAGTTTCAAGTTTGGTCTAGAGTCTGTCTTGGTGCTGCGGAAGTCAATGAGGTGACCACACTTCTGAGTTTAAGGAAATGGAGATGGGCCACACAGACAGCCCCCTGTGGCTCTCTCCTGCCTCCTGTGAAGGACTGGTACCTTCTAGAGATGATAAGCATCTCTTTCCTTAAATTCAATTTCAACAACACGCAACCTGGTGGCCTCATAATTTACAAACCGCTAAGTGTTAGAGATGGAAGGAAATAATCTCTATAATGGCTGTGTGTAGTCATAAAGCAATCTCTTATTTCCCCACTTTCTAGACAATTGCAACATGACTTTCCCAGGGCCCTGATTTTCAGCACGGATGATTTTTTCTTCAGGGAAGACGGTGCCTATGAGTTCAATCCTGACTTCCTGGAGGAAGCGCATGAGTGGAACCAGAAAAGAGGTGACAAATTCCTTTCCAAATTCCCTGAGAAATCCTATTGTGTGCGTAGACTGTAACTGCTGCAGAAAGAATACATTTACTAGAAGGAGTATAATCAAAAGTTCTGCCATTTTCCCCCGCCCCCCCCCCCAAACAGAATGTCAGAGCATAAACTCCCTAGATTCTAGGAAAAAGAAAATGATTGGTAATGGGTTCTGAAATATGTGGCGCTGAAGTTGTGTAATGAAAACAACTGTGATAAAAAAATAAAATATGGAGTACGCTCACCCTTCTGATTGTTGCATGTTGTTCACTGTTATGTAACATTGTGTTGCAGCCAGAAAAGCAATGAGGAATGGCATATCCCCCATTATTATTGATAATACCAACCTCCACGCCTGGGAAATGAAGCCCTATGCAGTCATGGTAGGAAGAAGCATCATTCTGAATTTTCAGTTACGGACATTTTGTGAAAAAGTTGCAACATTTGTTCTTTCCTCTTCTGATCTGCCATGATCTCATCTTTATTAATAGTAGCTCTCTCAGGGCGCAGGTAAAGAGGTTTTCTTTTAGTGTTTCTCCGTTGTTCAATGGCTGAAATTCGCTGAGACGCTAATATCACCTCAGGGTACGTTTTAAAATCCTCCTTGGTCTGAATATTTGAGAGGTTTTCTGTCTTGATTGTTTCCCAAGGGGAGCCATACACACACAGGAGCGCCCTCTGAGACTTGCAGAGAAACTGGATGGACGATGCTAGCTGAGTGGTGGATGACAATAAGACACTTCTCTGTCTTTGGCGAGCCAGGAATTTCAGTGCTTGGGTGGTGTTGCTGTAGGAGAGGCTGGGGCAACTTTTTTTTTTTTTTTTGGGTTTAAGAACAGATTGAGGATTAGCACTGTAACCCTATTAGGATATTAGAATATAAATATAGAAAGATAACAACTCAGCTCTCTATTGTCAGAATAGGAAAGAACAGTAAGATGAATAAAACATTGTGCATATTTTTAATTTTGAAATATGTCTGATTTTTTTTTCAGATATATTTCACCTCTTATAGTAATAAGTTTTCACGTCCTATGGGGTATATAGACAGGAGAAAATATCCTTGGACACACAGGGCAGGAAGAAGACAGCTGAGTAGTGTCCTTTTGTCACACACAATCTCTACTTGGCTAACTATAAAGGGAATATCTCCGAAACGGGACTTGTGGCAGTCTTTTAATGGCTTCTTTTTAATTTGGGGGCAAACTACCTTCTATACAGCTGTGCTTTTCTCAAACTGTACATCCATCAGGGTTACTTGGGCCCAGCCTGTGAGACTTTGGGTGGATGTAGGAAGGAATGAGCATCACTTTGTGGTTGCTTCAGTTCATGGACCAAGACTCCACTTGGGAAAGAAATGAACAGGGACATGGATATTCTAATCAAGACATAACTCAAACCAAGAGTTAGTGGGAGAGTGGGTTAAGGAAGGACATTTTCCTTTTTTATTTTTTATTATCTGGAATGTACAATCTTTTTCAGCCATCCACAGCTATTAGTAAGACTCAGAAATCAGATATTTTCCATGTATGATATTTGAATCCTTCTCTAATTACAGGGGTCCATCTCAAGAATGAAGTGGGAAATCTTTTTACTTTGCTCTTTTCATTCTGTATTTTAGAACACAATAAACAATGATGACAAAGTTCAGATTTTGAGATAAAAAAAGGTAGTAGTTAATTTGTGAAGGCAAAGAATAATTGGATGTTTATATGGAAACTATAATCATTTTCTAAACTTGAGGAAAATGGGGCACAGTGCACTGAGCCAAACTGCGTTGCATAGAGGGGAAAGCTCCTTTTGGTGGGAAGAGTTTGTAAAGAGTATAGGAAAATCACTTTTAGTTCATAAAAGCTCTGTTCCTGTGGGACCCTCACTTTCTAACCAAGGTGTGAGGGATGGGACAGGGCATTTGGCAGAAGAAATTCTATGAAAATCATATAAGGGACTTTGAGAAGCCACTGAATGCATTTTTCACACCGGTGACTAGGATATTTACAACAAATTCAGCTATTTATTTTTTTAAAAAATGTCCCAAAACAAAGAACCTTTATAATTTCCCTACGTAGTAGATAAAATGGACTAAAATTTATCACTGGGAACCATAGTATAATCTGAGAGTGGTTAAGTATGGAAATGAACCAACTGTACTTGTTAAGATAAACTCAGGCCTTGGATTTCTGGTAAAAACATTGGAATTGTAGAAAGGATTTGTAGTAAATGTGAAATGGCAGCATAAACATTCCCAAACATACATACCATGTCTTCAATGTTTTATGTACTTTTGAAAAATCAGGCACTTGAAAATAACTATGAAGTTATATTCCGAGAACCTGACACTCGCTGGAAATTCAACGTTCAAGAGTTAGCAAGGTACTTCTTTGTTTTTCTAGTTCCTCATTATGTATCCTGCTATTTTCAGGTATTTCAGACCGAACAAAAGAATCTTTTCAGGCTGGAAATGGACATGGTAGTTTTCAGGCCAGAAATGGTAATTCTTGGAAATTGATAACTTTGGCATTATTAATGTGAAGACTTTAGTTTTGGGTCGGTTTTCTAAAATAATGCTAAATGCTAAACCTTGGCTTGGATTTGGTCCTTTTAAAGGACACATTTAACTTTCTGCTGAAATGCTTCTTCATTAATGAGCGTTTGAAAGCACTTTTCTCTGCATGGGATTGCACATGTCAGTGTTGTTTCTGCATTTAGGCTAAATAAAGATCTTTAGTTGTTGAACAGTTTGTGGTTCGTTTATGGTCTAGATGCTGCTTCTAATTTATAAAGCAATACATGTCCAAGTAATACTAACTTGTTGACTGAGTGCATGAGTTCTGACATTCACTATCTGTGTTACTGGATAATGCTAGTGATTTAAAGTAATCAGTGAGATCAGAATTTACTTTTTAGGAATAAGGCTAGTTCATTCTATGGTTACAAGCAGATAGCATTTCCAAAGTGGGTCTGTGGCCACCCCATCAGGATTGCTTGAGGTGGTTGTTGAAATCCTAGTTCATTCCCCCCCCGCCCCTGTTCCATGGTGGGAAGCTCTGGTGATTGCATTTCGAACTATATCCCCAGTGGATTCTCATGCCCACTTGAATTTAAGGTTATTTTATTTTTTAAAGATTTTATTTATTTATTTGACGGAGCGAGATTAAGAGTAGGCAGAGAGAGAAGGAAGCAGGCTCCCTGCTGAGCAGAGAGCCCGATGCGGGCTTGATCCCAGGACGCTGAGATCATGACCTGAGCTGAAGGCAGAGGCTTTAACCCACTGAGCCACCCAGGCGCCGCTAAGGTTATTTTAATTAGCATCTATAAGTATCTAGGACTGACTGACATGAATTGATTATAGAGTTATGCATGATTAACAGGCAAATATATAATAAAAAGAGCTCACCGGGAGTTCTCTTACGGCTTGAGGCAACGAATTGAAATTTCCAGAAACAAAGCCTTTGTGAAGCTCTTGCTGTTTGCCAGCCTCAGGGCAGCATGCAAAACAGCCATGGAGCCTGAAAGGTAGCTCCTTAAGGAGACCTTATGCTTCTGGCTTCTGGGAGAGTTAAATCTTGAGCCGAGGGAGTGTATCTCTATGCAGAGTACAAGTAACGCCTCTTGATAATACGCTGCCTTAAGTAAATGTTTGCATTTGTTCCCACGCAGAAGAAACATTCATGGAGTCCCGAGAGAAAAAATACACCGAATGAAGGAGCGGTATGAACACGATGTTACCTTTCACAGCGTGCTTCACGCGGAAAAGCCGAGCAGGATGAACAGACAGGACAGGAATACCGCCTCGCCTTCCAACGGCCCACGATACTGGAATCCCTACGCGGAGTTTCCCAACCGGAGGGCTCCTGGGGGCTTCACAAACGAGGGCTCCTTTAACAGAAGAGGTGGTTGTCACCACGGATATTAGAGGCCTATCTTACAAGCAAATGAAATTTTCCTAAATCAGTTTTTACTGGAAATTTTGGTATTTATTCTTTGTTCGGTTTTCGTCAGAGCTCTAATTTCCAGTGTAAATAGCCAGACCTGAAAGTTTTTGAGCAGAAATCATTATACTCATCTTCAACAGGCATTTGTTAAAGTGAGCCTATATGCATGGTCCGATGCTGGGAATTCTGCAGATTTGATTAAACAAAGTCCCCTTCTGTAGGGAAACCAGAAATTGGAAACAGAAACCTGAGAACGTACCCAAGCCCATGAGCCGTCACCTAAGTTCGATAAAGAAGTTTCAGTACCACTTTCTCTGAAGTAATCTATTTTTCCAGGAAATTCATCTTCATCAGGAAACTTGGGAAGCTGGGGGAGAAGTGGGAGGCAGGAAAAATGTTAGTGCCATTGCTTTGATAATCTATGTGTCCCAAAATGTGAGATGTGTGACTGTCATGATGATACTGATTTTCCCTTAAAACACGCATGCCAGAGAGCATACATCTAAGGGAATGTTATCCTTCAAAGTGGACACTTTGGGAAATTATTCCTTTATTCTAGTGATGTGTCATTGTAAAAAATATTGGCTCCTTCTTTTAAAAACAATTTTTTTTTAGAGACAGAAAGTTGAGAGAGCAGGGGAAGGGCAGAGGGAGAGGGAGAGAGTCTTTTTTTTTTTTTTTTTTTTAAAGATTTTATTTATTTATTTCACAGCAGGAGAGAGATCACAAGGAGGCAGAGAGGCAGGCAGAGAGAGAGGGGGGGGGAAGCAGGCTCCCTGCCGAGCAGAGAGCCCGATGCGGGCCTCGATCCCAGGACCCTGAGATCATGACCTGGGCCGAAAGCAGAGGCCTTAACCCACTGAGCCACCCAGGCGCCCAGAGGGAGAGAGTCTTAAGCATGCTCCTCGCTCAGCATGGAGCCCACTGTGGGGCTTGATCTCACGAACCTCAGATATGACCTGAGCTGAAATCAAGAGTTGGGTGCCCAACTGACTGAACCACTCAGGAGCCTCTGTCAAATCCTCCTTAACAGCTCTACAAGGTGAGGAAAATCAGTGTCATTATTTAAAGTCACATCTTGGTTTTAGCTACCACTTTATTGAATAAGAGTAAACCTGATTAACTTTTGGCTGTTGTGCTAATTGTGTAAATAAAAGAAGCCTGATTTTATAAAACACGATATTTTAAGAGGAGTTAAGCAGTTTTTTAAATTATGCCTATTAATAAACATGTGTGTGATCAGTTGGCTGCCCAAATGTTTGGGAGTGCAAGTAATTAAACATCCCAAGACACAAATCATACAAGGGTAAGTCAAAGCCATGCCCATCGGAAGATGACCAATCTTGGTGTTTTATGTAGCATTAAGACAAATTTCTGCCACAACTCTGGAATGTTCCTCTTACACCAATTCTGAATTTATGATTCCAAATGAAATCTCAGCAGGTTAGAATCAGATCAATTTGGTGTGAGACCATGATAAGATCATGTAGGATGTATGCTTTATTTCTCTTTGGCCAACAGCTTCTTTCTAATGTTCTGTGAAATATTATTTTAAGTGTCCTAGATAATGGTGCTTTTATGGTTATTAAAAATTATATATGGTATTGCTTTCTATGGATTTGTCATTGAATCTAAACTTTTTTTGGCTCAACGATATAAAAAAATTACCTAAATACCATAGAATTCTACCATATTAAGAACCAGTTTTTCTATATCATAACCTTATTTACCAGTCTCCTTTAATAAATAGGAGACATAAAGGTAAAGACAAAAGCAACCGTGTATTTTACATGCTTAAATTATTTGATCTGTGCACATTAGAAAGACTATTACTTTAACATTTCAATAGCTGACATGATTGAAATCTTACTGCTACGCAACCATTATGAAGTGGCCCCAGGTTTAGATCTAGAGCTTTTAAAGAGCTCAGAAGAGTAGTTTCTCTATTTGTCTTTTTTTTTTTCCTATAGGACTCCTGAAATACTTGGTTTTGAAACATAAAAAGGATTAAATGCTGTCAGCTTTATCCCAGCTAGAAGTGATCTATTTTTTCTCTCAATTCTCAAGTTCCCTAATTCATATATAATTTTTTGAACACTCAACTTTAGCCTGTAGTGTTTTGTATTACTAATATTTGCATTGTTCACATAGCTGGCATAGGGCTTTATGTACAAGATAGGCTCTCATTAAGGGATTGTTAAACAACACAAGCTGTTTTTACCTTTTATCCCTTATCAAACAGTGTACATTCTTGACTTTGTAATCATTGTCACTTCTTAGGGGATAATATCCATATATATACTTAAGCTTCATGGTTTGCTTATACAGCTTTGATATATTATTTACAACATATAAAAAAGGAGTGTGTGCATGAGATCTCTCTATGATTGAAATGGTAATGAAGAATGGAGAAGCTACTAGCAATTCAGGTTTTCTGCGAATGAAAAAAAAAAAGGTAAAATTCTTATAATTCTTTTCGTTCACCTGAGATTCAAGTTTTGTTCCCTGTTCTAGAGTGGATCACTTGGAAAATGATAGGGGTGTGAGGACCAAATTGTTTTATGAACAAAACTTAAATCACAAATTAACAAGATGGGCAAAACACTTGGGTTAAAAAATGCAGAATGGACTATTTATTATGTAAATGATTTTTGGAGGAGAGAAAAATCATGGATCACAGTTATAAAAGAAAAAATCTACTTCTTAAAAGATTTATTCTTGGGTTTGAAATGTGTTTATAATTAGATTTGAAAATATTTTATATAAATTTAAGACATATTAAAAGACCTGATTGAAGAACTTCTCCATGCTATTAGCTTCTATTAGAAATGCATTCTCTTTTCTCTATTAAGCATAGAAAGGTAACAGATGAGAATGTCATCTTATATTGACCTATTACTGTCTGCCTTGGTGGTTAGAGAAAACCGGGTTTGAAGGAAGTACTTGCTGAGTCCTGTGATAGGGCTAAAAATAAAGCAGGTAGAATTGCTGCCAATTTGAAAGAAAGATTTTCTCTTAAGTTGCAGATGATCATTTTGTTAAAAAAAACAAATACTATGAAATCTGATTTAAAGCATTTGAATTTTTAATTAAAATAATTCAGCGATCACACTGGAATCATAAAAAAGAATTACATTGAAGATTCTGGTTTTCTTGCAGTTATGCTGACTTAAGGTTGAAGAATTGGTCTAGAGAAAACACCACTGTTGTTTTTTTACTCCTTCTGACTTTTGATCAAGATACAACTATAAGAGAACCAATATACGTTAAGGAAAAGTGGTTCATAGTATGTTACCTCTGAAAAACAAAACAAAACAAAACAAAACAAAACAAAACCATCTAAAATAGGAACTAAACTAAAAGGAACTACAGGAGTCAAAATAACTAAGAAACCTAGTTTCATTTAATTAGGGACACAATTTAAAGAAAAAGATATGTTAACTTTGTAATATATACCTGATCAAATCCAGTGATCAAATCCTGTCATAAAGATTTAAAGATTTTTTTCTTGATTAGTTAATAAATAAATACACAGCCAATTTTCAGACATATCATTACAGAGATAGACCAGGGGCACTCCTGAGATAGACAAGCACACAGGTGTCCTTTGTTTTCTCATTATGCAAATCCTGAGAGGTTGAAGCTGTATTTTCTACAAATCAGAAGGGCTGAATCAGTAATTGATTTATTGTCATTTTTGTTTTTGTTGCCATTGCAGTCTCATAGATGCCCTTTTCATGGTACTTGCGTCTTCTTGCACATTGGTCTCCTGCTCTTTGGTGTGGGCCTGGGGGATCCCGCATCCTGTGGTCCCAAATGCAGGAGAACGCCTTTTCGGGCTGACATAATCTTTTAAGTTCCCAGGAGCAGTCCTAGTGGAGTCACTGAGAGACATAAGTTGATTTTCTCCTGCCGAACCCAACAAAAGGGCTTGAGTGTTTATCAGTGCAAGTTCTTCGTCTGCTATTGAATCACTTTCCAAAAGGGAAAGGTCATTAAATTTAAGTGGAGTCATCTGAGGAGAATTCAACTCTTTCTTCTTTATAGGTGTTTCATATTTGGTGCCACAAGCCCGTGGTGGCTGAAATGCCTTTTGTGCAGCTGGAGAAACAAATGTACAGATGGGACTGACAGGTGGAGGTAAAGGCAGTCTACTCAAAAAATCCAAGGCTTTTCTCTTCTTGCAGTTTTTGGGGTCATCCATCTCTTTCTCCCCTTTACGATAAGACTTTGAAGTCATTTGGGCTGATCCAGGTGTGGGAACAGACTTCTCTTTCGGTTTACAAAGCGATAAAGGACTCTGGTAATTCATCTGACTACTGGGAGACATCTAATAAAAAGACAAAAAGCAACCTAGATAATTATGCACTAATATATAAAACATCATCAAATGTTTTATCGTCAAATTCGCTTTCATTAGAATTTTTTTAAAAGATTTATTTATTTGAGAGAGAGAGAGAGAGAGCAGGGGGAGGGGCAGAGGAAAAGGGAGAGAGAGACTCTCAGACTCCCCACTGAGTGTGGAGCCTGATGCAGTGCTCAATCCCAACTCTGAGATCCTGACCTGAGTTGAAACCAGAGTTGGACACTTAACTGACTAAGGCATTCATACAGCCATCGTTAGAAATATTTAAGCACACAAATACCACCCACTTTGTCACTCCCCTCATGACTCATAGGTCAGATGATTCCAAGAGACATTTCTATGATTGTGCTCATTCCAGAAGGAAACAGTTTTGCATAAAAGGATATAAAAATGACACAAAGAGAAAGAAGAATGAAGACTAATTGTACTAAAAGACAAAAAAGGAGGTAGGGGGACATAACTTATGCACTAATCTTTTCTTTTTTATTAAATTTATTTATTTAAGATTTTATTTATTTGACAGAGAGAAACACAGTGAGAGAGGGAACACAGTCAGGGGAAGCTGGATAGGGACAAGCAGGCTCCCCGCTAAGCAGGGAGCCCGATATGGGGCTCGACCCCAGGGCCCTGGGATCATGACCTGATCTGAAGGTAGATGCTTAACGACTGAGCCACCCAGGTGCACATCTTTATTAACAGTTTAAACAAAAATAAGCATTTTTAAACCATTTTAAGAGCAGAGACTGGGTTCTAGTAGGTATATTTTTCTAGTTTTGTGACTTTAGGCAACTGTTCAACCTCTCTAAGGCCATAGTTTCCTCATTTGTAAAATGGAGATAATTTCCATCCCATGGATCATTGTGAAGATTAAATGAGTTAATATAGATACACTTAGCAACTGTTAGCTACTTACTCAGCAGCAGTATTCAGACCTTATGGCTTGATTTGCATGTACTGTGATTTAGAATTAAATCAGACTGAGCTTAGAAACAACCCTAACTGTAATAGAACAGTCCTCAAGCAAAAGGATACAAGCAAAGCATTTCCATCACATGTACTTGCAAAGCAAAACAAGAAAGCACCTGTTTGTACAATTTGCCCCCAAAGAATTTTACATTCTGGCTCTGACAAACAAGATAGAATTTCTAGATAACCTAGATTTACAGGAGCCAGATAACAATTAACCACACTTTTTAGGTAAGTTTAATTACATTTTACTATGCTTATTAGGGATACACCAAAATATTTATAAAATTTCTTAAGTTTACATTAACTTACCAGAAATTTTTTTCCCATGCTAAGGACTGTTTGAGCAGTGTGTGGCTCTGAAGCATAGTCTTTATTCGGGGTGGACAACTTGGGAGCATTTGCATTAAGTATATGCATAAGTTTGTTTTCTGCATCATTGCAAAACATACTAATATTCTAAGAAAATAAATGGGAAAAGAGCTGTTTTTTAAAATGAAGACACATGTATTCATGTTTTCAGAAAATGTTACTTTCAAAACCAGAAATAAAAGATTCAGTCCAGAAGAAAAAGAATGACGAATCCCAAATTTGACAGCAATTGTCAAATAATCTGCCAGTGTAAAAATGTAAAGCCAACACGGTTGTTGAAGGGAGAGAGGGAGTCTGTGTGTCAGGGAAGGAAAAAGATGGGAGAGGTCTTTCCAGTCATCCAGTTTAATAAGCAAGGTTTCACCATGATACTGGATTTGGAGCTGGAAGGTGGTCCCAAGATCCACGGTAGCTGTCAATCATCTAACATCTACAGAATATGCCTTAGGTTAGCAGTAAAATGAGAGGATCACTTCATGTCTGTTTCAAGAATTAACTGAAACAATGTGTAGGTTAAACCACATAAAACTGTTGTTTTTACAATTGGTCAAATACCAGCAATTTTATAGGATTTAACCTAATTCATGACAGTATTTTGTAAAACTTAAAAATGCTATGTAAATGACAGTCAGTTGTCTCTGAACTGCCCTTGAACAGTCTCAGAAATAATCTGGATGTCCTCTGTATGGGAGCTAAATAATGACTACAACCCCCACTCCATCCTCCAATTTAGAAACCAGATAAATCAGGGTGTTATTCCTCACTATGTGTACTGAGTCTTTACAAAAAAGATTACACAAACTTCCTTCACATAGCTGGCTATTCTAATGCTTTTAAAACATAATTTCATTTATATATATTTTGAATTACACAGATTTCAAATACTAAAGAGGCTTATCTTGAGGATTCTTTACTGGTTAACAATTTATAAATTTCAAAATTTTATTGGAAGGCAGCACTGGAAAGTAGTTAATAGTTTGGGCTACACATTCAGATGGCTTAAATATGAATCCTGCTTCTAACAACTTGGCTGTGTGACTTAACCTCTCTGTTTTTTATCAATAAAGTGGAAAAAAGCTCCATGCCTCATAGGGTTGCTGACAGAATTAAATGCAACAGGCTTGGAACAAGGCCTGACACACAATAAGCACTCTGAACTCCAGCTAATATTATTACTTGCTATATATATAGATTAAGCATAAAATGCATACATTATCCAGGGAAAATAATTTCAGTGTTCTCCTATTTGGGAGTATTTCAAATCAAAGACAGACACAAACTATAAAATGCTAGATATGGAGTTTAAAATGTAAATTTGGAATTTGTATGTTATTAACTAACTATACTACCAACTGCTCCGAACCACAGGCAGCTCCTATAATTCTTGTTGCTCACATGATCTGTAGCTCTGAATGTCCTCCTCACAATTTCCCCTCACTAAGTCCCCTCCAAATCACCTTCTCCCAGTTGTCCTCCCATCTCCTCAGGCTCGTGAGCGATTTATACAAGATGAAACCTCATTACATGGTATCTCAACTATCCAGTTTTCATAGAAGCCACCATTTCCTTAATAATTGACCATCAAAATAGGAAAATACCAAAATGCATGGTAATGCACAAAGTAGTTTTACCTCAATGGTATTTTTCATTTTGTGGAATATTTCTTGAAAATGGCCCTCCTTTGGACTGGCAGAAAACCTGGAAAAATCTCCAGCAAATAAAGTAGGAATTCCTGATTTGGCTTCTGGTCGCCACTGGAGGTTGCTTGCAGCAATTAATGTGTGAGGTTTAATAATGTCCTCATTAAGATCAGTCCAAAACTTTATTGCCAATAAATTATGGCATTCATCTGACAAATAGACCAAAGGAGCAAGACCTAAAGAAATAAAACAAAACACTCCATATCATTATATATATTAGATAAATTTAAAAAATGCAAGGAACGTCTAATATGCCAATTTGTTTTGGTATGCTAATGGTAAAAACAGATCAAAATAACTGAATTTAGATAAAGTTCAGGATTTCCAAAATAACCTGTTGCTTATCGTGCTAAAATTTTATATTTTAATTTTATTTTTATTAAAGATTTTATTTTATTTGACACAGAGAGAGAGATTACAAGTAGGCAGAGAGGCAGGCAGAGAGCTAGGGAGAGGAGGAAGCAGGTTCCCTGCTGAGCAGAGAGCCCGATGCGGGCCTTAATCCCAGGACGCTGAGATCATGACCTGAGCCGAAAGCAGAGGCTTTAACCCACTGAGCCACCCAGGCGCCCTCGTGCTAAAATTTTAGTGCCAATATGATAACATATTCTATTACTAAGGCCATGGGGAAGCAGGTATACACTGTTAGTGGGAATACAAATTTGTGTGATCCTCTGGAGAAAAAAACTGGTAGAACCTAGCAAAGGGATGCATGCTTACCTTTCCACCCAGCAACCCCACTTTTAGTACTATATAGTGAAGATGTATTTCCAATAATAGCAAGATACATATGAACAAGATTCATGAAAATATGGTGTACAAGCTTATTCACTGAAGCACCATTTGTAGGTAATTATAAATGATTTAAAGCAGCCTATATTACAGGAGAGTAGTATGGCACATTCAGACAATGCTGCACTATGCAGCTGTGCAAAAGAATGAGGAGATGTTCTGAAAACACAACAGTTCATAATCTTTGGGATGAAGCAAAGCTGTTCTAAAGAGGGAAGTCTGTAGCAATACAGGCCTACTTCAAGAAACAGGAAAAATCCCTAGTAACCTAAAGGAAATAAAAAAAGAACAAAGATAACCCAAAGCCAGTAGAAGAAAAGAAATTATAAAGATTAGAGAAGAAATAAATGAGACCAAGGGGGGAAAAAAAAAGATCAATGAAAGCAGAAGCTAGATCTTTGAAAAGATAAAACTAAACTAAAGCCAGACTCATCAAAAAAAAGAGAGAGAGAGAGAGAGAGAGAGAGAGAAAGAGAAAGGACTCAAAATCACAAATAAAGGAGAAATAACTGACATCACAGAAATATAAAGGATTATTAAGAGAACATTATGAAGAATCATATGCCAACAAATTAGACAACCTAGAAGAAATACATAAATTCTTAGAAATATGTACCCTTTTTTTTTTAAAGTTTTTATTTATTTGAGAGAGCATAAGCAGCGGGGAAGGGGAGAAGCAGTCTCCCCACTGAGCGGGGGGCCCAATGTGCGACTCGATTCCAGGACCCCAGGATCATGACCTGAGCTGAAGGCAGACACTTAACTGACTGAGCCACCCAGGCACCCCTAAAACATGTAACCTTCTAAAACTGAATGGGGAAGAGACAGAAAATTTGAACAGACTGATTACCAGCAACGAAACTGAATAAGTAATCAAAAAATTCCCAATAAATAAAAGTCTATGACAAAATGGCTTCACAGGTGAGTTCTACCAAACATATAAATAGGAATGACTACCTCTTTTTCTCAAACTATTCCAAAAAAAAATGGAAGAGGGAGAAAAATTTCCAAATTTATTCTGAGGGCAGCATTACCCTGATGAACACAAATATAAAAATACTCAGCAAAATATTAGGAAACTGAATCCAACAATACATTAAAAAAAAATTCACTACCATCACCTGGGATTTATTTCTGGGATACAAGGGTGCTTCAGTATTCACAGATCAATCATCGTGATATAGCACATCAATCAGAGAAAGGATAAAAACCATATGATCATCTCAACAGATGCAGAAAAAGGATCTGACAAAGTGCAACATACATTCATGATAAAAATCCTCAACAAAGTAGGGTTAGAGGGAACACACCTCAACATAATAAAGGCCACATATGAAAAACACATAGCTAACATCATATTCACTAGTGAGAAACAGCTTTTCTCCTAAGGTCAGGAACAAGACAAGGAAGCCCACATTCTCTACTTTTATTCAACACAGTACTGGAAGTCCTGGCTACAGCAATCAGATCAAAAAAAAAAAAAAAAAAGACATCTAGATTGGTCAGTAAGAAGTAAAACTTTGATATTTGCAGATGACCTGATACTATATAGAAAACTAAGAGGCCTAACAAGCAGCAGATCTGGGGAGACACCCTCTTCCTCCCCCAGGAGGAGTTGCACAGAAGTCCACCACAGGAGCATGCCGCAGGAATCTGCTGGGTTTGGAGGCTCCAAAACTGGGCCATGCGCCAGACATAGAAATGCTCGGTCACACACCGGGTGAGCACAGAGTGTGGCCAGAAACGAGGGAGACAGGAGTGATTGACTGCTTTTCTCCGAGGACGAACTGAGGAGCCCCCCAACACCAAGCTCTCGGCTCCTCCAGGGCCAGAGATTGGGAGGCTGCCATTTTCATTCCAGTCCTCTAAAGCTGTGCAGAGAGCCTTCAGAGCAAACCTGAGCAGATTATTTAGCCTGGCCCCTAGCAAGGGTGGTGCAATTCCACCTCTGGGCAAAGACATTTGAGAATCACTGCAACAGGCCCCTCCCCCATAATATCAGCAAGAATATCCAGCCAAGACAAGTTTACTGTTCAATGAGAACTGCAAAGCTCCAGTGCTAGGGAAATAGAACACATAGAATTCATGGCTTTCTCCCCATGATTCTTTAGACTTTCAAAGTAAATTTTTTTTTTTAAGATTTTATTTATTTGACACAGAGAGAAAGATCACAAATAGGCAGAGAGGTAGGCAGAGAGAGGAGGAAGCAGGTTCCCTGCCGAGCAGAGAGCCCAAGGTGGGGCTTGATCCCAGGACCCTGAGATCATGACCTGAGCCGAAGGCAGAGGCTTTAACCCACTGAGCCACCCAGGCGCCCCTCAAAGTAAATTTTTAAATTTTTTTTCTATTTTTTTAAGATTTTATTTATTTATTTGACAGAGAGAGATACATCGAGAGAGGGAACACAAGCAGAGGGAGTGTGAGAGGGAGAAGCAAGCTTCCCACCAAGCAGGGAGCCTGATGGGGGGCTCGATCTCAGGACCCAGGGATCATGACCTGAGCTGAAGGCAGATGCTTAATTACTGAGCCAACCATGTGCCCCTCTACTTCTTTTCTTTTTTAAATTTTTCTTTCCTTTCTCAACCAACTTCTTATCAATTCCTTTTTTAAAATCTTTAATTTTCATTTTTATAGTCATATTCTATCCCTTCATTTTATTTAAACTTATTTTATGTATATATATATATATATAAATTTTTCTTTCCTTAAAATTTTGGGAGGCAGATTCTTTTAACATACCAAAATATACTTTAAATCTACTGTGTGGCTCTGTTCTGTTGACCCACCTGATCATATTCTCTTTTTCATAAAATTTTTCTTCTTTTTCAATCAACTTCTTATCATATCAATTCCTTTTTTAAAGTCTTTTTAAATTTTCATTTCTACAGTCATGTTCCACCCCTTTACTGTATTTATCCTTATTTGTGTGTGTGTGTGTGTGTGTATATATATATATTATATATATATTTTTCTTTCTTTAAAATTTTGGAAGTTGGTTTCTTCTCACAGACCAAAATACACCCCAAATCTAGTGTGTCGCTCTGTTCTATTCACCAGCCTGATCATATTCTTCTTCTTCTTTTTTTACCTTTCTCTCCCCCCCTGCGTGCCTCCCCCCCATTTCATGTCTCTTCTGATTTGTTTAGTGTATATTTTTCAAGGGTCGCTGTTACCCTTGTAGCAGTTTGTTCTCTTGTTCATCTATTCCTCTCTGGACAAAAATGACAAAACAGATGTCAGAACTAGAGTTCAGAATGACAATTATAAAGATACTAGCTGGGCTTAGAAAAAAGCATAGAAGATACTAGAGAATTCCTTTCTGGAGAGAAAAAATCTAACCAAGTCGAAATCAAAAAAGCTATTAATGAGGTGCAATCAGAAATGGAGGCTGTAAATGCTAGGATAAATGAGGCAGAAGAGAGAATTAGTGATACAGAAGACCAAATGATGGAGAATAAAGAAGCTAAGCAAAAGAGAGATAAACAACTATTGGATCACAATGGGAGAATTTGAGAGATAAGTGATAACATAAAGCAAAAAAATATTAGAATAATTGGGATCCCAGAAGAAAGACAGAGGGGAGCATAAGGTATATTGGAGCAAATTATAGTGGAGAGTTTCTCTAATTTGGGGATGGAAACAGGCATCGAAATCCAGGAGGCACAGAGAACCCCCCTCAAAATAAATAAAAATAGGTCAACATCCCGACATCTAATAGTAAAACTTACAAATCTCAGAGACAAAGAGAAAATCCTGAAAGCAGCTCAGGACAAGAGGTCTGTAACCTAAAAAAGGTAGAAACATTAGATCGGCAGCAGGCCTATCCACAGAGACCTGGCAGGCCAAAAAGGACTAATATGATATATACAGGGTACTAAATGAGAAAAATATGCAGGCAAGAATACTAATCCAGCTAGGTTCTCATTGAAAATAGAAGGAGATATAAAAAGTTTTTTTTTAATCTCTTTTCAAACAGAAACTAAAAGAATTTGCCATCACCAAAACAGCCCTATAAGAAATATTGAAAGGGGTCCTCTAAGCAAAGATGGAGCCTAAAAGTAACAGAGGACAATATACAGTAACAGTCACCTTACAGGCAATACAATGGCACTAAATTTATATCTTTCAATAGTTACCCTGAATGCAGATGGGCTCAATGCCTCAATTAAAAGACACAGGGTATCAGATTGGATAAAAAAACAAGACCCATCGATATGTTCTCTGCAAGAGACTCATCTGAGATCAAAAGACACCTCCAGATTTAAAGTGAGGGGGTGGAAAGCCATTTGCCATGCTAATGGACATCAAAAGAAAGCTGGGGTGGCAATCCTTACATCAGACAAATTAGATTTTAAACCAAAGACTGTAAGAAGAGATGAGGAAGGACACTATATCATACTTAGTCTATCCAACAAGAAGATCTAACAATTGTAAATATTTATGCCCCTAACATGGGAGCAGCCAATTATATAAGCCAATTAATAACAAAATCAAAGAAACACATTGACAATACAATAATAGTAGGGGACTTTAACACCCCTCTCACTGAAATGGACAGGTCCTCTAAGCAAAAGATCAACAAGGAAATAAGGGCTTTAAATGACACACTGGACCAGGTGGACTTCATAGATATATTCACAACACTCCATCTGAAAGCAACAGAATACACATTCTTCTCTAGTGCACATGGAACATTCTCCAGAAGAGATCACATCCTGGGTCACAAATCAGGTCTCAACTGGTACCAAAAGACTGGGATCATTCCCTGCATATTTTCAGACCACAATTCTTTGAAACTAGCACTCAATCACGAGAGAAAAGTTGGAAAGAACTGAAATATATGGAGGCTAAAGAGCATCCTACTAAAGAATGAATGGGTCAACCAGGAAATTAAAGAATCAAAAAATTCAAGGAAACAAATGAAAATGAAAACACAACTGTCCAAAATGTTTGGGAGGCAGCAAAGGCAGTCCTGAGGGGAAAGTATGTAATAATACAAGCCTTTCTCAAAAAACAAGAAAAGTTTCAAATACAGAGCCTAACCTTACACCTAAATGAGCAGGAGAAGGAACAGCAAGTAAAGCCTAAACCCAGCAGGAGAAGAGAAATAGTAAAGATCAGAGGAGATATCAATGAAATAGAAACCAAAAGAACAGTAGAACAGATCAACAAAACTAGGAGCTGGTTCTTTGAAAGAATTAATAAGACTGATAAACCCATGGCCAGACTTATCAAAAAGAAAAGAGGAGGACCCAAATAAATAAAATCATGAATGAAAGAGGTGAGAGCACAACCAACACTAAAGAAATACAAACAATTATAAGAACATATTATGAGCAACTATATGCCAATAGACAATCTGGAAGAAATGGATGCATTCCCAGAGACATACAAACATCCAAAAGGGAACCAGGAAGAAATAGAAAACCTGAACAGACCCATAACCAGCAAGGACATTGAAGCAGTAATCAAAAATCTCCCAAAAAACAAGAGCCCAGGGCCAGATGGCTTCCCAGGGGAATTTTGCCAAACATTTAAAGAAAAATTAATACCTATTCTGAAACTGTTCCAAAAAATAGAAATGGAAGGACAATTTCCAAACTCATTTTATGAGGCCAGCATTACCTTGATCCCAAAACCAGACAAAGATCCCACCAAAATGGAGAATTACAGACCAATATCCCTGATGAACATGGATGCAAAAATTCTCACCAAAATATTAGCCAGTAGGATACAACAGTACATTAAAAGAATTATTCACCACTACCAAGTGGATTCCTGGGCTGCAAGGTTGGTTCAGTATCCACAAATCAATCAATGTGATACAAGACATTAATAAAAGAAAGAACAAGAACCATATGATCCTCTCAATAGATGCTGAAAAAGCATTTGACAAAGTACAGCATCCTTTCTTGATCATAACTCTTTACAGTGTAGGCATAGAGGTATCTTCAATACCATCACAGCCATCTATGAAAATCCCACAGCGAATATCCTCCTCAATGGGGAAAAACTAAGAGCTTTTCCCCTAAGGTCAGGAACACGGCAGGGATGTCCACTATTACCACCACTATTCAACACAGTACTGGAAGTCCTAGCCTCAGCAATCACAACAAAAAGAAATAAAAGGCATTTGAATCAGCAAAGAAGAAGTCGAACTCTCACTCTTTGCAGAAGATATGATATTTTATGTGGAAAACCCAAAAGACTCCACTCCAAAGCTGCTAGAACGCATACAGGCATTCAGTTAAGTGGCAGAATATAAAATCAATGCACAGAAATCAGTTGTATTTCTATACACCAACAGCAAGACAGAAGAAAGAGAAATTAAGGAGTCAATCTCATTAACAATTGTACCCAAAACCTTAAGATACCTAGGAATAAATCTAACCAAAGAGGCAAAGAATCTGTAGTCAGAAAACTATAAAGTACTCACCAAAGAAACTGAGGAAGACACAAAGAAATGGAAAAATATTCCATGCTCATGGATTGGAAAAAAAAAAATACTGTTAAAATGTCTCTGCTACATAGAGCGATCTAAACATTTATTGCAATCCACATCAAAATACCATCAACTTTCTTCACGAAATGCAACAAATAATCCTAAAATTTGTATGGAACCAGAAAAGACCCCAAATAGCCAGAGGAATATTGAAAATGAAAACCAAAGTTGGTGGCATCACAATTCCAGACTTCAAGCTCTATTAAAATGCTGTAATCATCAAGCCAGTATCATACTGGCACAAAAACAGACACATAGATCAAAGGAACAGAACAGAGAGCCTAGAAATGGACCCTCAACTCTACTGTCTACTAATCTTTGACAAAGCAGGAAAGAACACCCAGTGGAAAAAAGACAGTCTCTTCAACCAATGGTGTTGGGAAAATTGGACAGCCACATGCAGAAGAATGAAACTCGACCATTTTCTTACACCACATACAAAAACAGACTCAAAATGGATGAACGACCTCAGTGTGAGACAGGAATGCATGAAAATCCTTAAGGAGAACACAGGCAGCAACCTCTTTGACCTCAGCCGCAGCAACTTCTTCTTAGAAACATCACCAAAGGCAAGGGAAGCAAGGGCAAAATGAACTATTGGGACTTCATCAAGATCAAAAGCTTTTGCACAGCAAAGGAAACAGTCAACAAAACCAAAAGACAACTGACAGAATGGGAGAAGATATTTGCAAATGACATATCAGATAAAGGGCTAGTATCCAAAATCTATAAAGAGCTTCTCAAACTNACTTCTCAAACTCAACACCCAAAGAACAAATTACCCAATCAAGAAATGGGCAGAAGACATGAACAGTCATTTCTCCAAAGAAGACATCCAAATGGCCAACAGACACATGAGAAAGTGCTCAACATCACTCAGCATCAGGGAAATACAAATCAAAACCATAGTGAGATGCCACCTCACACCAGTCAGAACGGCTAAAATTAACAAGTCAGGAAACGAGAGATGTTGGTGAGGATGCAGAGAAAGGGGAATCCTCCTACACTGTTAGTGGGAATCCAAGCTGGTGCAGTCACTTGGGAAAACAGTATGGAGGTTCCTCAAAAAGTTGAAAATAGAGCTACCCTATGACCCAGCAATCGTACTACTGGATATTTACCCTAAAGATACAAATGTAGTGATCTGAAAGGGCGTGTGCACCCGAATGTTTATAGTAGCAATGTCCACAATAGCCAAACTATGGAAAGAACCGAGATGTCCATCAACAGATGAATGGATAAAGATGTGATATACATATAGAATGGAATACTATGTAGCCATCAAAAAATGAAATCTTGCCATTTGCAATGAGGTGGATGGAACTAGAGGGTATTATGTTAAGTGAAATAAGTCAATCAGAGAAAGACAATTATCATATGATCTTGCTGATATGTGGAACTTGAGAAACAAGGCAGAGGATCATGGGGGAAGAGAGGAAAAAATGAAATGGGACAAAACCAGAGAGGGAGACAAACCATAAGAGACTCTTAATCTCAGGAAACAAACTGAGGGCTGCTGGAGGGGAGTGGGGTGGAAGGGATGGGGTGGCTGGGGGATGGACATGGGAGAGGGTATGTGTTATGGTGAGCACTTTGAATTGTGTAACACTGATGAATTACAGACCTGTATCCCTGAAACAAATAATATGTGTTAATAAAAAAAATAATAAAAAAAAGAAAACCATAAAGACTCCACTGAAGAACTATAACTGATAAATGAATTCAGTCAAGTTGCAAGATACAGAATACACAGAAATCTGTTGCACTTCTATGCACTAATAATGAAGTAGCAGAAAAAGAAATCAAGAAAATCCCATTTCCAACTGTACTAAGAAGAACAGAATACATAGGAATTTAAAATCAGAAAGCTCTCTATGAACTGATACTGTTAAGTAAAAAAAGAAAAGCACACCAAAAAAGACTGAAGTTTGTTACCTCATATAAGAAAGAAGTTGTTATAAGAAAATATCTATGTTTGGGGCGCCTGGGTGGCTCAGTCCATTAAAGCCTCTGCCTTCAGCTCAGGTCATGATCTCAGGGTCCTGGGATCGAGCCCCGCATCGGACTCTCTGTTTGGCGGGGTGCCTGCTTCCTCCTCTCTCTTTGCCTGCCTCTCTACCTACTTGTAATCTCTCTCTCTCTGTGTCATATAAATAAATAAAATCTTAAAAAAAAAGAAAAGAAAATATCTGTGTTTATCTTTCCACTTGTAGAGAACAAACAGGAAGGATAAAATAGAAACTACAGAGATAGAAGGTAGGTAGGAAGAAAGGGAGGAATAGCACTGGGGAAGAAAGGATGAGAGAGACTCACACTTCTTGGAGTATGTCTTTGTGCAGCTGACTCTTAGAACCACAATATTTCACACACCCTTCACATATCCCACAAATGAACAAACCGAACCAGACAAGAGGATATCCAAAATGGAACACAAACATATTTCCTGGCTCTTTTTATGTGAAAGGGCTTAGAAGCAACTACCTCTGTAGTAATGAGTACATAGTTAATGGCCAAACTGAAACAATAGGAGCAGCAAAATAATGCAGTTATTAAATTTTAACCCACAGAATAAAATACATATTCATTAGTCCATACTGACGTAAATCAACAAGGAAATAAATTTTGGGGAAAGAGGCAGCTCTTCCTTATAGTAGAATTCCAATAAATGGAGAAGAAAAAAGGAAATCATTAGGCAAATACTATAATAAAAATCGTTGCAAGCAAAATCAGCCAATGGATGCTAAAATTAATTGGTGAAAATCTGAGCTGAAATAGGACTTGCACAGTCTCAAAGAATCTGCTCCAAGGTTAAGGTGGCAGACACCACCTTAACCAAGTGATCAAGGTTGCCACTCCCAGTAATAAGCAATATCAACTTCATTAACCCCTTGATATGAGAGAAGGACAGGCACAACACTCTTTCTGTGGTAATATTGCCAAACATGTATAACCTTATTCCAATCATGAGAAAACAGCAAACCCCAATTGAGGGAAATGTTACAGAATAATTAATCAGTCTATTCAAAAGAGTCAAGATCATGAAAAACAAGAGAAGAGAGGAATTATTAAAGACTGAAGGAGAAATGATGACGGAATGAAAGTGGGATCCTGGAATAAGAAAAGGAAAATCGCATGACAAACTTCCAATTCAATTACATTCTATAGTGTAGATAATAATATTGTGCCGATGTGAACTTCCTGATTCTGATCATGGTGCCATGGTCATGCAGGATGCTGACATCAGGGGAAGCTGGGTGAGAGATATTTGGAAAGTCTGTTATTTTTGCAACTTTTCTGAAGGTCTGAAATTATTCAAAATAAAGCGTAAAAAAATTTCAATGCCAGAAATGAGAAGGGACCACTGGATAAACCAGGATAGGAGTAAGCCACTGACTCTTCAATCTTAGTATTTAGAATTCCTTATCTCTGTTACTTTAAGAATTACATTGCCCTTTTTAAGTGACAGGAATGGATTCCATTCTCAGATAATCATTTGTTTATTCTACTGCAAATGATGGTAATTCCTCTTACTTCTTTCAATTTTATAAGTAGATTTATTTAATGGATTTTAATCTTAAATATTAAAATTGCTTTTAGAAAAATCATATTTCCCAAGCATGTTCAATTTTCTAATTTTGGAATTTGCCTCTAATTATATTCAAAACTTGATTACAGCCCTTCTATCAAATGCCCGTCTTTAAAATATGTTTTTCAGGGCACCTGGATGGCACAGTCAGTTAAAGGTCTGACTCTTGATTTCAGCTCAGGTCATGATCTCAATGTCATGAGCCTGAGCCCCACATTGGGCTCCACGCTAAGCATGGAGCCTGCTTAAGGTTCTCCCTCTCCTTCTCTCTCTGCCTTTCCCCCTCACACTTGCTCTCTAAAAAAATAAAAAAATGAACTGTGTTTTTCCCCAATTATAAAAGTAAGACGTGTTTACTGAAAAACACTTAGAAAATGGAAAATATACAAATAAACTTCCAAGATAGTTTCCTCGCTTCATTTTTCCCTAGAGGTTTCATAGCTAAATCAAACTGTATACATTGAAAAAGACAGAAACTTTACTTATTTCTCTAATTACCACGCATCTTGTACAAATGGTAACAATTGGAAGAATTTTTTAAAGTAACACTTTCAGAATGTTGGCACTAAAAAAATCATGAAAATAAAAGGATAAGACGACAGTTATTTTGCAGGTTTGTAGTTTGGGACTGTTCTGAACTTACACAGAATTCACTGTACATTTTAAATTCTTTTTAGAAAATTTAACTGAAAGGATAAAGCACGTAGCAGGTTATGAACCCACGTGCACAAATTTTCCCAACGGCGATGTGGTGGTGTGGGTGCAGAGCCCTCCATCTTCTGGAGCAACTGAGCAGTGATCCTCCAGCCTGTGCTTTCAGGGAGCGCTGGTTATTGGCCGCTCCCACCTGAGCTCCCTCCCCGGCTTGCCATGAAGGGCCAGCTCTCTGGAGGAAGCGTGCATCCAAGACTGGCTCCTTGCCTCAAGCTGGCATGACTGTGAGGGCCATGCCAGCTGCAGAATCCCCATGGGACCTTTGCTGCTGCTGCTGCTGCTACTGCTGCTGCTGCACTGCACCTCCCCCACTCTGCCCAGCCTGGGTACTTTCCACGAAATCTGAGTGTTTCCCAGGGAAACTGACATAAGAATTGGTCTCATTTAATTAATTCACTTTATGCTGGTTTTTGTAATACAGTAACAAAATAGACTGAACACTAGAAGTTCCTACTTTAAGTCCAATTCTTAAATGGCTGGGTTTGGTTTGGTTTTGTCAGCAGAAAGTACAAGAAAGAACACATAAGCAATAGAGCCTGAAAGTATGGGTTCCAATTCTTTACATAACTGTGACCTTGGGCAGGTTATTTAACCTCTCTGAGCTCCAGTCTCCCCATCTGTAAAGTGGAATGATAATAGCAAATGAACGGTGTTATTGTGAGGACTTTATGAAATTGTCTAGACCTGAAGTTTTCAATAATTACCCTCTTCCCCCACCCTGCCCTGCCCCATTTTGTTAGAAGTGGGGACAGAAAGAAACTAAAACAGAGTCCCTGTCCTGGAAGAGATCACAGTATTTTGGGTGGGGAGGAGGTCAGGAATGTGGGGACAGGACCATGGGCCATATGATGCATGTGGTGGGTGCTGACACAGCTAAACACATGACCCACTGTGGCAGCTGAGCAGGGACGCTCTGACCCCAGTACAGGCATCTGGCTGGTGTGGTGGAGGGGTGAGGGGGGAGGGGGCAAGTAAATGGACTAAGGCATGACCTTTCTTCAATTCTTCATGAAGGGAGGACAAAGGGCACTGTCAGCAAAGTGAACACATATTTAAAGGTAGGAAGTGCTAAATGTCATATATAGTGGGTCAGGAACACGAAGTTGCAACAGTCTAGCTGAGGTGTGTGGGGTGGGGGTTTATGGTAAGCAGCTGAAGAGTTTTTCAGGCATATGAAGGAGAATGGGTTTCATTTTCTAAGGGATAGGAGCCACTAAAGATTTTAAGCTAGGAGACATCATGATCAGATTTGGGTGTTAGACAACTGGTATTTCAGGCTTAAAGTGGCACTTTGAAGCTTTCTAAAACAGAAGTTTCTTCCTCTAACATTTAACATCAAACTAAATAAAAACAAAAAAATGTTCACCAAAAACACAAATAGGGATACCTTGATCTAAAATTTAAAAATTAGTGATGAAGGAAAGAAACAAGATTGTGGATAAGGCCAGGCACAGAAATGCTCAGCTTCTAATTCCTTTCCCCAAACTGGTGAAATGACATGAAACTTGAGAATGTTATTACCCTTAAACCTAAAGAAAAGCAAATGGCCTGCATCTCCTTGCCTTCTTCCTCTTCTGATCAGAAACAATGAAAACAGCCACAGGGGAAGAAGGTGACCAGACTGACTCACAGAAGTGAACATTCCAGGGTATTAATGGGTTGAACTGTGTCCCCCCCAGATACTCAAGTCCTAACGCTCAGTACCTGTGAATGTGGCCTTATTTGGAAACAAGGTCTTTGCAGATGTAAGTTAAGATGACGTCATTACAGTGGGTATGACCCAAAGTCATTATAAAAAGGGGAAATTTGGACGCAGACATGTACATGGGGAGAACACCATGTGAAGATAAAGGCAGAGATCACGGTGATGCACCTATAAGCCAAGGAACACCTAAGAATGCCAGCAGACCAGCGGAAGCTAGGGGCAAAGCACTGGATAGATTCTCCCTCTAAGCCTCACAGGGAACCAACTCGGCCAATACCCTGATTTTGGGCTTCTGCTCTCCAGAACTGTGACACAATATATCCTGGTGGTTTAAGCTCCACCAGTTCGTGGCACTTTGTTACGGGAGCATAGCAAATTAACACACAGGGTGACTCGCTCAACTAGGGAAAACAACGTAGAAGAGAGATAGTATCTTCCAGGGATATGCAACATATAGTGGAAAGAAACTCAAGTACTCAGCCATCATGTGGTAACTAAGAGGGGAAGACAATGATTTTGGATATGGCAGAAAGTCAAGAACCACCTTTTCTTCTGCACACATCTTACCTCCTCACCACTACCTGCCCCACCAGGGGCCATTAAACTGATCTCAGGTGAGTGTCCACCACCAGCCCAGCTCCCAGGTCCTGCTCTATTCCCTGGGCTGTCTCCACAAAGCTCTGCACCCTGGCTCCTTTCACACCATCTCCTACCTCTCCCTGTCTCCTGGAATACCATCCCCGCACAAATCTCCACTACCCTCAACTGTTCCTGCAACTGCTGTCTTCACCGGCTTGCTGTAGCTGAACCCCGGCCCTCCTTGGATGCCACAGCTGCCCCTGCGGACCTCTTGTGCTCCTGGCAGTCAAGCTGGGGTACGGGTCTCATCTCCCCTGTTCCCTGCTGGCTGCTGCTCCCTCCTTCTAAAAACATTCACCCTCGTTATTGGACCTTTCTCATCCGTATACACTATCTCTTCAGGATGCTATTAGTTTTTCCATCGGAAAAAACATTCTCTTGATCCCAATTTTCCTCCTTGTGAGTGCTCCTTTTCCCTTCTTTGCTTAAAGCATGATCTTCTTGAAATGCCTGCATTCCCTGTGTGCATGCCTCTCAGTACATCCAGCGTCCTTCCTGGTGCTGAAGCCAACAGTCCCTTCCTGGCCCTCACCTCACTGTCTCAGCTATCAAATACTTCACTTCTCTAGCTACTCCCACATCTATGACCTCATCCAGTCTCACAGCTTTAAATATCACCTGCATGATGATGACGTCCCAATTTATATCTTTAGCCCAGACCATCCTCCCAGACTCCTGTATATCCAACTGTCAAGGAGAAATCTTGGTTTAGATTAAGCGCCTAAAATTTAACTGACCAAACTGAGCTCCTGACCCTCAACACATATCTGTTTTTCTTGCACTCTTCCCCTCTCAGTAAATGGCAACTCTTATCCCAGGTGCTCAAACCAAACACCTTGGCATTTATCCCTCGACTCCTCTCTTTACCCTACCTATACTGTCCACCTTCCTTCAAAATACAATCAGAATCTCACTTACATGTGTAATTTAAACAACAATAACAAAAATAAACAAAAACCCCCCAAACTCATAGAAAACAAAATCAGATTTCCTGGTTGGGAAACAAATCTGCCCTCTCTGTTGGAGGCAGACACGGTTTTAGTCCTTCCAAGATTTTCTGCTATGCAAGCATTCTTGAAGTGAGAGTCTGAGACAATGGCTACTATAAAATGTGCATAAACATCACAGAGAATAGCCAGCCAACACAAGGAACCAAAATGGGACAAGGGGAAAACAGCTAGTAAGGTGGTAGATTTTAATTCAACCATATCAATCACCATATTAAAGCTGATCAGATTAAACAAACCAGTTAAAAGACAGGCAGGCCCTCAGGCTGATACCAAAACAAGATCTAATGTGCTGTCAGAAGCCCAATTTAAATACAAAGATAGTTGTGGTAGGTTAAAAATAAGAGTGGGAAAAGGACCATACAAACAAGAACTAATAATAAACAAGTAGGAGGAACCACACTAAATAAAGTAGGTTTTCGAACAAGGAACATTAGTCCAGATGATGTAGGATACTGCAGAGAAGCTGGAGGTGGAGGCTTGAATGCTCAATAAACAGAGGGAGATTGTAATTATTTGTCTACTAATCATTCAAATGCTGCAAAACATTTCTAGCAATTACTTTAAAATTAAGTAGCACAGAACTGAGATGTAAGTTCTTTCCTTGTAATAAGCAGAAGTGCTTTTCCTTAAGAATTAAGGTTAAAACAGGCCAACTTTCAAATCATTAGTCACCAAATTTGCTGATTTGTAACTCCAATTAATCTTAAGGAAGACAAATTTTAAAAAATATTATTTTTCAAAAGCATCCATAAGAAGCTATAATTAAAAACACATTGTGTATTACCTATTTTTTTCACAACAGAAATAACAAATCCTATTAGGTCCACTTCAGAACAAGGTGGTTGGAAGTCTGGATCCAATAGTTTGTTGAAGTAAAGGGGCTCCCTTGACTGATAAACTTGGCATAGGATTTCATCTGAAGCCTACAGGGAGAAAAAAAAAATCAATGTGTAAATATATATTCTATAAACTGACATGCATTCATCAACATTAAAAAACTATAATGAAAAGTTTGTACCAGTAGCTGTTGATACTGGGTTTTCTTTGTTGCTGTTAGCTGTATGTTAGATTTTTCAGATTGACTTTTAGATTGTGATGTTGCAAGATGATAGATTCTGTATCTCTTTCCCTCTGTTAACAGGGAATATAAATCTGATGATGGTCGCCAGATACACAATGTAACTAGATAAAGAGGAAAAAGACATAATGCAAGAACTGATAAGCATTAGAATTCTTGTAAAACAAATACCGTAACAGCAAAGATCCAAGGATTATACCATTGTTTTGTGGGTAGTGGTAGACCATTTTTGCTCTTCTGATACACATTAACTTTATACTTTATCTAGCATTTGAACTCATTTGATTAATAAGTAGTAGTTTAACTTAAAAAATTTACATACTGACCTGAATCTTTTTCTTTCTTCCCATAGCTTATGATACGCAACTTCCACACAGTTGTAACATTCCTTGATAAAATTTGTTCCCCTTGCTCAGCAGATTCCATAGCCTTCCTGAATTCCAACTGGATCTGTGCTTGCTTCTTATCATTCAACATCTGTCTGTGATTATTCAAGGCTCTTAACTGCTCTTCACTAAAGTAACTCTATGATCATTTAATATATTAAGGCAAATAATATTAGAATAAAAAGCAAACAAAAAAACCTCATCCACTGTAAATGAAACACTCTAAATGGGAATAAAATACAATAGAATTCGAGTTCACTTTAATAACATGACAATATAAAAATTGAGACTAGTATACTCAGCTCATCACGTAACAAATATTTTCAGGTGCCTTAAACTGGCCACTTACTTTTGTGACAAATTTCCTGAGGGCTAAGACAACCCCCTACTTATAAGTGTACTCTAATAATCATAACCACTATCAACATTATAAATAGCTGACATTTGAGTGCTCCTTGTATCTGAGGAATGGATCTGTGCATGGTAAATACAATAATTCATTTAGTCCTTATAATAACCCAGTGAGGTGGGCCCTAGTATTGTTTGCATTTTATAGAAGATGAAACTGAGGTACAGAGAGAATAAATAACTTGCAGGGGCTTACAGGCAGAGGTAGTTTAAGAGCTCTCCTTCTTAACCCGCGTAGTATAATTTTATTAACTCTCTGAAAGAGCAGATACTATTGAAAACAGACATGTGCTACAAGCACTTATTTCTGCCTCCACACTTCTCTCCTGGTCATTTTAGCAAATTGCTGTCTGTGTCTCTTGGGACTCTCACCCAGTAAAACAAAAATGAATGAATAAACAAAAAAATAAAATCAAATGAAAGAGGAAATGGAATCCTGACACACAACACACTACACTGCAGCTGCCTCACACATCTTAATAGCCTGATTCATACTGGGAAGGGACCCTATGGGATCTCGGTACCCTGAACAGGTCTTTCTAAATATGCAGATGTTTAGTTGAAACACAAAGTCTCCCAACATTCGACATGGTCACTGAAAACAAACCCTTCGGTGGGGCAGGGTCTTTTAGAAAGGGATGGGTATTTTTTCCTCCAAGAATTGCAATGAAAACTTTATCTAAGTGAAATCTTGAGAATCATGTACTCTCAGGACCTAGTGAGAAGCCCCTCACAGGTTTCCCCAGACAAAGGTGGCGGGGAGGCCCAAGAGAGAAATCATCTGTCCAGCTTCAGAGTGGCAGGACAGGGTCTACAACGTAGTCTTCCAACTCTCATTCTGCCCCCTTATTTCCTCCTTTAAATAAATAACATAGAAGGAAATGAGACTAAATGATATTTTGTTAAATTTTGTGATGAAATTAAAACTATCTTCACGATGACTCATTTTAAGCATAGCAATAAGAGAGGCAAATCATTTCTCAGGAAAGCATAATAAAACCTTAACTCACAGACTGGCAGCAAGTGTACTAACAGGCTTTAAACCCAGACTCACCGCTCGCAGGGAGAATCTGAGTTATCACATTTGGAATGAGGAATTCTATTCAGAAAAGCACTGCTTACTCTCCTATGGGAGTTTTTGTCTATTTTGTAGTCCCACTAGTTAAGAAAGTTAAGGCTATATACTAGATTTATTGTCATCAAATAAATGAGATTAATCAATAAACAAACAGTAATCTTCCTCAAATTCTCCTCCTATGTAGTAAATTAATCCTAGAATTTGCATTAACTGGATACCCAGGTGTCTAAAAATTCAGGAGACACTTTACCTTAATATATAAAATGATGTTCCAGTATTAGTAACTAACACTGATGTGGAACTTTATAATAGTATACTTTTATATACATTATCTAATTTGATCTTGAAACAACTGATTTTATGCCCATTTTATAGCTATTTTATGTCCAGTTGGCTAATAAATGGCATAGTCATAATTCTAACACAGTTTAGTGCTTCTGACACTTTTCCACCAAAATACCCTTAAGGTAGAACATTAGGAAATAAACTCTAGGTAGGACTGCTGAAAGAAGTGAGCATATGGAAACTGAGACAATGCTTTGAAGACACTTATTCTACCTTAAATGTAAACAAGTTTTGGCTATATTTTAAACCACATTTATTTAATATATAAAATTATTTAATCCTTCTATCCTCCATTTGGTATAGAATCACAAATGTACCACGCTGGTCTGGCACATCACTGAGGACCCCAGAAATGCAAACACCCTCTTTGAAAAACACACTATTTCAACACAGCACTTGCCCTGATGGCTAGAAGACTGACCAGTTTCCTACAATAAAGGAGGAAGATTAAAACTCCCTGGATGCCCTCTTACTCTCTCACCTCCAGATAACTCGGGTCTGGAGCATTTGTTACTGCTTCATAAAGCTCTGCACCATCTTGCAGAGCACAGACTTGCTGTCTTGTTAATGCACATGATGGCATACATCGTTTCGTTATATTTTCTAGGAAAAAAGGCATCATTAATTAGCCCAACCACAAATTTAAGAACACTGAAAGCTAGAGAAACAAGCAAAAAGTACCCCAAGAAGGGAGGCTAAAAAGTAACACACAATTTATCTGCTACAAGTTTTCTAGGAAAATTTCAAACTAGTGTACTCACTTGTGGTTTAAAAAATTGTCACACAGAGAGCTTACTTAGAGTAATTTGTAAATTAAGTAAATGATCTCATGATTTACTTAATCATGAAAACAGCATGAGCTGGTGAATCAAATACTGAGAGTCCAATTTTTCTGCAGATTTATATAGAACAGGAAGTTGAAAATCATGAAGAAATGCAGGACATAAAATTTTCAGCAAAAAACAAATTTCATGTACTTTATGCTAAAAATATAATTTTTTATTATTAAAACTGGTGCCACAGGGAAAACAAGATCTAGCTCCAGGTGTGATAACACATAAAGCAACAACTACAACAACAGAAATACAAAAGTTATATATAAAGTAGATAAGGATACTGAAGAAAGAAAATGATATATGGCTTGGAGAAAATTTTTTTTGAGTGTTTAGCCTTCCTCTTTGTTGAATATAATTGATGTATAACATTGCATAAATTTAAGGTGTCCAATGTGTTACTTTGATACATTTATATACTTAATGATTGCCATTTATTGATATTTATCACATCACATTAGTACAATATCGTTTATATTCATTTTACTGTGCACTGGATCACTGTGGCTTATTTGCTCATTGTTGTTCTACCCTTAAACACCATCAATTTTATTTTCCCACCCCTCATCCGCTGATAATCACCATTTTGCTCTGTTTTTTTTATGAGTTTAATTTAGTTACATTCCATATCTAGATGACATCATACTGTACTTATCCAGGGGAAAATAATCTGGCAGTTTTTTTCCCTTGCTGCTATTTCTCTAATACCAAAAAAGGATACTATAAATATTTTAGTATTGAAGCTTATGAGGAAGTTTACTTAAGACTTCTGAAAAGCATTGTGGTTATGTAATGTTTTATTGTCTAAGACAATTTCAAGTATCTAAAAGCTCAATGTGTTGAATAAAGAGGTGATAATTTGGGGTCACTTTAATGCTTATCTGTATATCTATGTAATAATATTTTTAAAAAATTTTAAAAATTCAGATACAGAATTAGGAAAGAGAAGTCCATTATTCAAATTAAAGAAATTCACTCAATTATAGAGATTAAATCCGAAGATTCTAAATGTCTTATAAGAAAAATCTTATTCTCATCCTAAAAAGAACTTGTAATACACAATTCATTTTACCATCATGCTTTTCAAATTCCCCTTGAATTTTATTGAATAAGACTTCTAATTTCTTTTGTTGGGCTTCTGCATATTTTGTTGCCTCCTTTTCTTCCTCTCGTTCATTCCGAAATATGCATAATCCAGATGGGGTCCTCTCCATCCACTGTAATTATATGTCAAACAAAGATACATGGTAGGAAGGGATCATTCAAATTAACTGTCCCAAAAGGAAGGAATACATAGTAAGCTTCAAGAATGTATCATACCTGTATTGGGTATGCTCTTTGAACAACTACATCAACACAACCAACATTTCCTCCATCACTGAAAAGTGATGATAAGGGGAGAGGGAAAGGTCTAGGATCGGGAGAGAATCCAAGTTTGGCATACCAACGAGCAGGACGAGTACTGTTAGCAGAAATCTGGACAAATTAATGAACAAATCAATTTATAAGTTTATATATTCAATTCTATTTCCAATGTCATAACATTTTCATTCATTTCTTCCGTTCATTTGAACATACTCATTTTCAAAAGCCTCTTGAAAATAAGAATGTAAGGGGCAGGGCAGGGATTGTGGGGGGTAGGTAGGGAAAAAAATGAAACAAGGTGGGATGGGGAAGGAGACGAACCGTAAGAGACTCTTAATCTCACAGAACAAACTGAGGGTTACTCGGGGGTGGAAGGGTAGGGATTGGGTAGCTGGGTTATGGACATTGGGGAGGGTTTGTGCTATGGTGAATGCTGTGAAATGTGTAAGCCTGATGATTCACAGACCTGTACCCCTGGGGCAAAGAATAATAAAAAAATTAAAAAAAGAAAGAAAATAATAATGTAGAAAAACTGTACAAAAGTGAAAACATTTTTAAAATACAGTCTCTCAAAAAGTGCTTATGCTGTTGTAGAGTCTTAATATAAATATTTCTATTAGAAAATTAAAAAGAGACTTCCATTTAAACATGATTGATTAAAATATACTTATTTATTTAGGTTTCCTCAAAAGACCTAAAGGACAAAAAGAACTGGGGACAGAAGGACAGTGAGTAAGACATTAGCGAAATCTTGGAAGCTAAAAATTTATTGAACAACTGGTAAATAATGAAGCAGCCTGAATATGATTACAGTTAATAAAAATAACAAACATTTCTAAAGCACTTATTATGGTGCATGGATAGTGTTAAGTGCTACTAATATTTAATCTTTACAACAATCCCAAGACTAATTCCCATTTTACAAGTGACAAAACTCAAGTATAACCTGCCCAACATTACTCATTACTCAGCTGGCAAACTTGTATTGTGCCACTAGGAAAATTTAAGGAAATCACTCAGAATTTGGAGGCAACAGGTACCTCTGAAGGGAGCATGAGGTGCAGATGAAAATAGAAGGGAAGATAATTAAGATCTCAGATTTCATTTCCTATCCCAAGAAGTCCTTCCCTTACACCAAGAAGAACCCCGACAATTTACTTTCTGGAGAGGGTGAACCACACATATCCTGGAATCTGGAACACAAGGCAGAGGCAGCTGGGGGCAGGGTGTAGGGGGTGAGAAGCTATACTGAAAACAATGCCATGAAAATCCTTATGAGTCTCCCTATTAGTTTTCTTACTCTGTTCAGCTCTCAGACAGTCACTCATATTTGAGGGTCTCCTAACAAATGTAAGTCCCTGTCTTATCACTCTACAAGTTGACAAAAGCCCACCTCACACGAGCTTCTGATCAGCTCATTAGTGCCCCACTCTGGAAGAGGAAAGAACAGCTAACAATCACCAGTTGAAGAAGTCTCTAACCTGAGAGACCCAAAGAAACAAAAAAGGAGATTATTATAGGGAAAAAAAAATGCAGCAATCAGAAAAAACTAAAATAAAACAAAATATTAATCAATCTTCAGAAAGATGAAAAGATGTTGCATCTATGAAACAAGAACAGGATGTAATAAAAAAAGAAATATTTATGGAGTAATAAGGGCCTCAGAGAATGGAAAATTATGTCAATAGGCACAGATTCACTTTAGGGACTACAAAATTAGAACGAGAAAGTAGGGGGGAGCAAAGACAACAAAATAGAAACTAGGAAAAAAGATGAGAAAATCAGAAGATCAATCAAAGAGGCCTACTGCCCAAATATCAGGAGTTCAAGAAAATTGAAAAGGAAAAAAATGGAGGGGGAAGAAATCATCAAAGAACTACTTCAAGAAAATTTTCTAGAACTCAATGAAGGACACATGTTTATAGACTGTTTGCTACTGTGTACCCAGGGCCATGATTTTACAAGATAGGCCAACCCCAAAGCAACCTACCATGAAATTTCAGGGTATTGCAGATTAACGATCTTCAAAACTTTCTAGAAACAGATCATAGAGTGAAGGACTGGGAATAAGAATAGCACTGAATTTAGCAGAAGCTATACCAGAAGTAAAAAGATAATAGAGAAAAGGTCTTCAAAATTCTGAAGAAATTATTTCCATCTCAAATTCTATATTCAGCCACCTTACAATAAGCTCAAAGAAAAAGCTAGAAGCTCCTTCTCTTAAGAAGCATCTGGGGGGTTGCTTGTGTGCCCTTAGAGCTAGGGAATAAATCCATATAGATATGAAATCCAGAAAATAGGGCTTCCAACACAGAAGGAGGAGAAAATAATTTCTAGAAATGTAACTGTGCAGCATACACAGAAGGCAACTGGTCAGAATGGAGGAGTACGGAGAGGTCCAATAGATTGCCAAGAAAAAGAAAGAGAATCAATAAGGGTATTTTAACATATTGAGATGATTTTTATATATCTCTTGTGTGGGAATGATCTGGTGATAAGGATACAGAAAATTAAAAAAAAAAAAAAAGCAAGATAGTTGTTCACTCCGGGGAAAGCAGTAAGTTATAAAGAAAATGTAATTAGTATATTATATGCTGTGTTGTGAAAAATATTTTTCGGTCATTATAATGTAAACAGTGAATACAGACTCCACTCCTCAACTTCCACAGCAGGAAGCTAACAGTTAATGTCTAAACTGAAGGAGAAAAGATGACATAGCGGTATAAGCAAAAGAAAATGCCGAAGAGATTAGAAGTGGTTGCCTCTGGGGAGTATGAACAGAGTTTAGGTAGGATGGCTTCAGTGACTCCATTTCTGCTGGGGGGCGGGGGTGGCGGTCATAAGCCTACCTTACATGAGTTTTGAAATTACACACATGCACTGGTTAAAAGCAAAATGAAAGACTGAAAGTTAAAGCAACTTTGATATTCTAAGCAACATAAAACAAAAGCCTATTTCAGCTTGACTAAAGGCAACAATGTGGAATTAATGACAAAGTATCTCTTTACCTTACAAATATTTAATTTATTAAATGCCTTCCTGAAGTAGAGTGATCCAGAATATGACAGAAGTAAACTGTTTCATCTCATAAATCTGACTGTACAATATTAGTTATTTCTCATAACAATATTATAGACTGTTCAATATGACAAAGTCCTATTATACAGGTTTAAGTCTACATAGAGATGAAAGGTACATTTTATTATTACATATTTAAGAATCACTGAAACCTAATTATCTAATCATACTGGACTAAAGATCTAATCGAGTTATCAGGGTGGGAGCAGAGCAATACTATGGGAACAAGACTGCACAAAGTGCTATAGGCACTCATAGCCCAAAATCAAATCCAGAGCAAATTTGCTCCTGTATTGTTTTAGCGCAATATATATCTCTCGGTTTCCCAAAAACAGCACCCAAAAAATTTAACAGTCTGAGAAATTTGCCACTTACACTCAGACTAATTAGTATGTTTTCAAGAAATAGAGCATCTTTAATAGGCCTAAGTTTAAAACTTAAAATATGAAACCTCCCTACAATTTAACTGAATCAGTGACTGATTTTTACCTAGAGTATGCATTAATTTAATTTACCTTTAACATAAGAGATTCTGGGGCTTCAAGCGGTGTGCAGGCATCAGGAGAGCCCACCAGTTCTGCTCCGTGAATAATGATCTTCTGACCCACGGTCAGTCTACCATTCTTTACGAGAGCTGAGAGGGGAGGATCCAACTGGGCCTTAATAGCATACCATCCATCTGTGAGCTCAACAATGCCCACTTTCTTGGTACCCACACTACTAGTTTTACTGCTGGAACTTTCAGATCTATCTGTGCTTGATGAAATTATTTCAGAAATACAGAGAACAAGCGTTTTTGCAGCCGTGTCATCCCTTTCCATTATCTTTTTTAAAGCTGATCTTCTGCTTCTATCAATTTCCACATCATATCTAAAAATAAAAAGCAAAATGCATATTTTAGGAATCGTGAGTCTAGAATTTCATTGTGAAAAGGTCACCAAATAGAGAATAAAAATAAAATAGCTTTACTGAAGAACTACTGAGACAGAAGAGAAATTAAAATTTGGTATCTACCAATATAGTAAGTTTATTAAAATATGAATTAAATATGAAAACTCCCCTGCAAACATGGTTTATTAGCAATACCTGAACAGTGGATCAAAGTGGTAATTCATATTCTTCTCACATGCCAAGAGGTTAGGGGGGTGGGGGAAGAGGGAAGCAAGAGGTGTAGGAATGTGTGATTTTCCTTAAGGGGGCTGGAAGATGACAAGAGAACTACTGCATATGACTGGATAGCAGGGTGGGATGGCAACTGTCACTGACAACTGACTCGTGTACCGCTATGATGGGGAAGTCACAGCCTGTGCAGAAGTCTGACCCTTATCACAGTATGTGATTACACAGTATAATGCATTGAACTTGCCTGTATTTTAGTTGAAGAAGCACCCTTTCTGGGCTTAGGCACCTATTAGCAAATTCCTTAGGAAAAGCAAATTCCATAGCTGCCAGTTTCCATATAATCCATCTGTAGTGATTATACACCCAAACTCTAGAAATAAGATTTGGATCCACACCTGGGGTGTCACACAGAGCTCTGAACAAATAAAGGTAGAACAATATAAAAAAAAACCACATAAGATGATACTGAATTCAATAACCATGACCACTCTTTGCACAAACACTACATCATACAAGATCATTTAGTAAGTTTTAATGAGTTAGACTATAAGTAATATAATTTAGAAGACAATTTGACATGTATCAAATATACTAATAAAATTAATATATACTAGTCAAAACAATTATTTCAACTGGAAAATGAGACCCTTAATTTAAAATAATTATATTTTAGATTATTTTTCTTAAAACAGGTTGTTTTTAAAAATCATCTAAGAACATCCTTCTCTTGTCCTGGTGATTTTTAAAGATCTTCCTCTCTCTGCTCAAATCTCTAACTCTTCTTCCTTTCCCATTCTCACTTTGAGTACTAGGGAAATAAATAATCAAGAGAACTTCCAGAAGCTTCTACCCTCACATTCACCAACCCACCAGCATCTGGACCCTTACACTTTGCCTCACCTGCCACACTTAGCTCCCACCCTTTTTTGCCTAGTTAAGGACCTTGACCTAGGAAATACCTCCTCTGTCTTTCCTCATCATCAACTTCTTTCTTTTCTACTGAACAACTTCCATCAGCATAAAAAGTTTTTTTCTCCCTTAAACACAATAAAACTAATAACCTTTACTCCCACTCCCTTCTCCAGATACTGCTGCTTTCTCACCCCATCCATTTACTGACTTATTTTCATAAAGACTAATAGTGACCTCTACATTGCTAAATCCATGGTCAATTCTCAGTCCTCATCTTCCTTTATTCATCAGCAGTGACTGACACCTGGTCATTCTTTATTCCCTGCAGTGTATTACTGACACTTTAAGTATTTCTGCTTAGCTTCTAGTATTAATATTTTATATTTATTAAAATATACAATGAAAGGGAATAGGATGTAAGTGTATGTGTGTCTCTGTGTATCTATGGTAAGGTTACCCAAACTTATCTTTTCTTAACAGTATTTTAAAAACACATATGAAAAATATCTCAATTTAAGAAAAACCGATTCATTAAATCCTAGGACAAACAATAATTCACTTTTCAAAAGATTACAAAAGAATGTCAGTAAGTACATTTAAGTACCACAATGTACTTAAAATAATTTACTATATAAAAATTTGATTTCAAGCCAACTTATTAAGTTTTAAAGAGATACGTGACAAAAAGAGAGGGGTGGTGGAATACAGAAAGTTAACACAATCTCTTTTTGCATGGAGTACCTATAAAATTCTTCTTTTCCAGCCTTTCCATCATTGGAGGGTATGAGCCATCCACCGTCAGCCAACTGTATTCCCTCTCCAGACCATAGTCCTTCCTTACCAAAATAATCCTGAGTGTGAAACTGAAAAGACTCTGCATTTTTGCTGTTAATTTTTACGCAATGTTCAGAAACGCCATACATATAGAGCTGCACAAAATAAATGATAGAAAAATTTAATAATGAATGAAAAACAAAATCAAACAAAAGAGCATGTTTCTTAGAATAAAAACAATTATATTAAAACCAAATTTACAAAATTTCTCGCTTAAATATTAAAATATTCACCATCAAAATATTTAACTTACTTACTAGAAGCTTAACATTTTTTTTTTAAAGATTTTATTTATTTATTTCACAGAGGGAGAGAGATCAAAAGGAGGCAGAAAGGCAGGCAGAGAGAGGGGGGGGGGAAGCAGGCTCCCCGCTGAGCAGGGAGCCCGATGCGGGCCTCGATCCCAGGACCCGGAGATCATGACCTGAGCCGAAAGCAGAGGCTTTAACCCACTGAGCCACCCAGGTGCCCTAGAAGCTTAACATTTTAATACAGTATAAATGACTCCTACATTCAAGAGTTTGCTGTACCCTTTTCATTCCCCTTGTGCATATGCCTCCTGCTACAGCTGCCATAGGAAGTTGTTTTGGGGATAAAAAACTAATTTAACATTTTACAAAATCTTTTCAGTTAAAAAATTCAGAAAGGAAAGAACAGTGAAAAGCTTTAAGTATTTTAGGGGATCTGACATCAGGAGGTCAGATCTGTAACACAGGCCTGACCTACTTCCACCCCAGCATGCTTCATCCCAAAGTATCTTTTTCTTTGTTTGGCTGTGACTCTAGAGTCACACTCTTTGCTTTGGAACTGTGTCCAACAGAGGAAAACTTACTAGCTAAGTGACTTTGGGGCAGTTACTTAACCCTCTCTGTGCTTCAGTTCTCTCATCTGCAAACAGTGAACAAAATGACTGTGCCTTTCCTTTAGATGCTGGTGAAGACTGAGTGAGATGTAACCAGCACAGGCACAGTGCTTAAGGGTGATGAGCGCATAAAAACTACTCAATAAATGTTACCTAATAGTATTATCATATTATGTTCACCTCTCCATTGCCTAAAATTCTAACTAGACAGCACTGCCTTAATAAGAATGCTTTTTAAAAAATGTCAATAGCTCTTAATGGATTCAGGGCTATGAGTTATTCACACTTTAAATTCAAGTAGACTACTTTCTTCTAATACCCGAGAGCACTATAGAATAAAATGAATATGTTTTGAAGGGGGATGAGGAATAGCAATTCTGGAGCACAGATCACTTTGGTGGGATAAGTCAGCAGAGAAGGAGGCTACCGCTGTTGGCTGATTAGGAAACAAAATGATTTCATTCATCCACTCCCACTTTCATTTGTTCTTTCTTTGAACAAAACAATTTGGAGATACTATTTAATAAAATGAAATTATACTTGACTATAGAAGTTAGCAGCATTGTGGGCAAAAGCATACCTGTTTATGAGAACATGGAGAGGGGACTCGGCCTTCCACTGCTCCTCTCAGAGAGATTCTAGGCACAGTGGAAGTTTTTGCAAGATACAGACTACCTGGCTGTGGAAAAATGTGTTGCCTTTGTTTCTTTTTAATCCGCATATCCTGTATATCTCTGGCTTTCTGAAGATTTGTAATTAAATCTAGTAAAGAATAAGTTAGCAAAAAAATAAGCTTGCATGTAACATTTAAAAAGTACAACCTTTGTTTTATAAAGTCATTTATCAACTTGTTCTAATTTTCAGGGATAATTTGGTCTAAATCTTCAGGGATAAGCAAAGTTTCAACTTGTAAACAATAGATCTATTGTTTTATTTCAAATTTAGAAAGAAATTAGTGGACTGTTAAATATATATTCCAGTAACAGTAGTCTTAGATTGTTTGTCTATTTCTTTCTTGTTTGTTTTAATAAGAAAGGCCACAAGTAGTTACCTTTGAAAGAAAACATTTGAATACTTTAAATCTAATATTTGGACTTAGGAAAAATCTAAAAGCATTAAAAAATTTCTGAAATTATTAATCATCACGAAAGGGGTCAAATCCTTAAGGCATTATTTAAATATTAGAAACATCTAACTGGAAGGCAAAAATGTGTCAATACAAATTTTCACACAATACCTAAAGGTTCTTTTTCATGCTTTGTGAATATTATAGTTGTTGCTTGATTGGAGTTATTTTTCTTAAGCTGATGAATTCCACCATCATTAATATTTGTTTTACTCTCACCAGGGCCATGTTCATCTATGTTTTTTGGGTTTTGTTTGTTTTCTTCCAAATTAGTATTCTTGGTAATACACTGTTCGTCTCTGTGAAAATGTGATTTAGTTTTAAAAGGTGGAACAAAGACTTTCACTGGTTTGCCTGGAGTATTCAAGTGTCTCCTTTTTTCATTTCTTGTGGCAGAACCCGTACAAAATGGCTGCCCTGAAACTGACAAATTGCTTGAAGATTTTTCCAAAGCCAGGTGTTCATAAAACTGAGATTTAGACAAAAATTCTTGACCAGGTGTGGTGAGATTTGGATTCTGCATTTCCTGCTGTTCCTTAGTTGTGCTACAATGAGGAGAAAATATTTAAGCTTGATTATACCAATAAATGGACATATATGTAAATGTTTTCAAATATGCTTTATTCCCCGCCCCTCCCCCCCAACCTCAACTGCCATATGGCAATCCTACTCTGGCAACTGTTTTGCATTTCATTATGGTTGCTGTCCAAGACAATACCACACCTTGCAAGTCTGTAACTATTTCTCACACAATGACATCCAGCCTCTACCATTTACTTCACACAACAGTCTGTCAAACATGGATCCTGTTTATCTCCTCTAGTCCTATCACAGTACTCCTTATTTACCTCCTTCACCAGAGAAGGAGCTATTCGTCCTCTTAGGGCTAACACCCTCACCTGTTCTCTTGACTCCACCTAATATAATAATTCAGTCTTCTCAGGAAATGTACTCTGAATTATTATTCTACCTCTCTCTTTCCTTTCTACCACCTATTTACACCTTCATGTTTTAGTGTTCCTTTCATTTAGCCAGAAAGCCATGCTCATCCTTGAAACACTTTTCTTAGCCTTATCTCTCCTTTGAGCTAATTCTCATTGTGACCTACCCTTCCCAGCCAATCTTCCCAGACAGGTAATCGGAACTAGCTATTTTCACTTCCTTATTTCCACTCATTGAACTCTCATTTCTCCCACTGTTCTACAGAAATTGTTCTCAACGAAGTTGCTAATGACGTCCCAAGTGCCTACACACATACAGCTTAGTGTGTAAACTCATTCTACCTGGCCTCTGATAATTGGCTTCTGTCCTTCTCAAAATTCTCACTGCTAATATCTATACCACGATTGTCCCTCTGTTTTGTTTGTTTGTTTTGCTGGTTTTTCCTCTTTCTGACTCTTAAAAAAATTCCTGTCTCTAAACTTGGATTTCTTCCCTAGACATTTTCCCTGGGTGATGTGAATCACTTCAAGTGCTTAAATTATCATCTAACAAAAATATTAATCTGTATCTTCATGCCCAAATTTGCCCCAGATGTTATTCCTACACTTTGAACTTTGTATAGCACCATATACCTGCACCTAGATGTTCCACACTCAACTCAAACTCAACATTAAATTAATCACCTTCCCTAGCATATATGTTCTTCCTCATATTCGATACTCTGTTGAAAATCCCTTACTTCCTTTTACTCAATCCTGAACCCCTGGAACTTAAAGTTACCCTAAAACTCATTTATCCAGTCATCTAGTCATCAAATATTTTATTTTTATTTATTTTTTAAGTAGACTCTATATCCAGTGTGGAACCCAACATGAGGCTTGAACTCATGACCCTGAGATTAAGATGTGAGCTGAGATCAAGAGTTAGATGCTTAATGGACTGAGCCACCCAGGAGCCCCTAGCTATTAAATATTTAATGAGTTCCTATGTGTGCTAGATATTGTTCTGGCTAGAAGATATAATGGGAACAAAACAAAATCACAGGGTTTATATTCTGGCGGAGGGAAACAGACAAACATTCATATTCAATGCTATAGAGAAAATTAAAAGCATGGTAAGGGAGACAGGGAGTGTCCAACTGAAGTAAATAAGTAATATTTTATACAGGTTGGTGAGGAAAACATCATTGATAAAGTGACATTTGTACAGAGCCGTGCATGTATTTGGGAAAAGAGTGCTGTAGGCAGAGTGAACATCATGTGGTAGGCCAGGCACAAGCACAGCTGGAACAGAGAGAGAAGTGAAAGTCAGCAGGTGAGACTGGAAGGACAGCAAAAAGGCCAGATCATGGAGAACCTGTATACCGTGGCATAAGGACTCCCCAGTTGTGCTCTGAGATGGGAAGTCATGGACTAGTTTTTGAGTACAGAAGTGACACTCTTTATCCTATCGTATGAGTATATTTTGAAAGCAGAGTTGTTAGACTTTTACAGGAAAACAGATTAGGGGAAGCTGTTAAGTTTGAGACGTGTATTAGTTACCCAAATAAAAACATTAAGTAGGTAACTAGACGAATGCATACATTGTTCAGGCTTATGACACTAATTTTGGAGTCATTAGTGAATAGATGGTACATAAAGTCACGAGAGTGAATGAGATGGTTACTAAGGAGGAAGCTCAGGAAGAGAAGCCATCTGGATCTGAAACATGATGGAATTTAACATTTAGTGGTTAAGAGAAGCAGCTGCAAAAGAGAAAGAATAGTTAGTGGGAAGGAGGAGAAGTTAAGAGAGAGGTCCCAAAAGTTAGGGTAAAGAAAGTGTTAAAAAGGCAGGAGTGATTAACTATGTGAGTGTTGGATTATTAATATGAGGATGGAGAGCTGAGAAGATTCAGCAGTATGAGGGTAACCGGCAATCCTGACAAGGAACAGTGCGCAGTGATCGGAGAGTGAGGTGGGTTCAAGAAAGAAGGGCAAGAGGTGAAGTAGAGAACATGAGTGGAGATCATTCTAATGAGTTGTGCTTTAAGCGGGTAAGGAAATGGGTTGGTGGGATAAGAAGAATCAAGAAAGGTGTTTTTTGTTAAGATGGAGACTTGTAGCAACTACTTGACTAATGGGACTGACCCAGTAGAGAGAAAGACAATATCAGTGCAGGAGAGAGGGGAGCAACTGCTGGGCTGATTTCTCTGAATGGATGATTGAGAGATCTAGTGCCTAAGAATGAATAAAACTTCTGCCCCAAAATATTGTTTTCATTGATCTTGTACTCCCTTGTTTTGAAATATTAAGAATCCTGTGAAAATGAGTTTGCTTTGTACGTTATGACCAAGATGTCTACTGAAAATAAGTGGAGATATCCTGCCACTCCCAGTTACCCATTATCTGGCCAAATCTTAAATCTTATCTCCCATTCATATTACACTCTCTGCTCTAGCTCCATGTTAAATCAAAACTTTACTTCCTTACTAATCTCCTTGCGACAGTTTCACTTTGGTCTATTTCTAAAACACAAATCTGGTTATGCTGCCCCTCTTAGAAACTTCCAAAGAGAGTCACCATCCAAGTTTCAACTTGGCAGAAATGACACAGGAGGCTTCCTATTTATACGTCCTAACCTCCCCATTTCTTTTTGCTTCCTCCCAGTCCCCACGGCACCCCAGCCTGTTGAATCCAGTGAGGAAAGCCACATAACTTCTTATTCTTCCCAGAGTGTAGAGCACCCTCCTCACCCAAGCGTTCCTTATATTGTCTGAAGAACTGTTGTTAAGCTTCTGCTGCACAATTAACGGCCAATTTTTCTATGCTGTCACCCACTTTGTTATACCTACTTTAGTACTTATATCACAGTAATTCTTTTCATGCCTGGCTCCAAGACTAGCAATCTGAGGTAGACTTACTTATCTTTATATCTATCTGCACAATATAAATAAGATCTTTAGGAATTTAGGCATGCTTACTTAAATGCACAAGACTATTTTCTCATCATATGTATAAATTAAGGTAATACGCAGATAAATAAGCATTTACTTTACTTTTAATATTACAACCTATTTTTGAAAATGAAAACAAAAAAATCATCTGGGTTTCTACATTCAAAACATGTATATTAGTAGCCTGCTGGAAAATATATTGCAGAAGTGCAGATCAAGGAATGCTTTCTACAATGCCACAAATAGTTATTTTTGAAAAGGTAATGTTAAACATAATTTAAACTATAGCCCTGGGCTAAAAAATTTACCAGCTAGAAAAGGTTTCTACAATTTTAGATGCTTCTATGATATTCACATCCATTATCCTTAAGTGGCAACTCTGTAACTGCTTCTTGAAGAGCCACTTGGAAAATGATGATTTAGCTCTTAGTCAACACTGCTACTTTACTAAACAACCAACTTTTCTTTTTTCTTTTCTTTCTTTTCTTCCTTCCTTCCTTTCTTCTTTCTTTCCTTCCTTCCTTTTTTCTTTTCCTTCCTTCCTTCCTTTCCTTTCCTCCTTCCCTCCCTCCCCCTCATTCCTCCTCTTTCCCTTTCTTTTCTTTCCCTCCCTCCCTTCCCTCCTCCCTCCCTTTCTTTCCCTTCCTTTCCCTCTCTCCCTCCCCATCTTCCCAAGTAATGTATGTATTTGATTGGCAATATTTAATTATGTACCCTCCCTGGAGAATTAACCCTAGTCTGCTATTAGAGTGGACAAGAGGTAGTTGTCTAGTTTAATGGAGAGGAGAAGGCGATGTATTTTCAACCTGTACCCTTGTCCTGGCTCCTTCCTTCTTCATCACCAGTTCTGAAGATTCCTGAATTCCTCAGCTTTTGAGACTTCTCCACGTGTAACATGGTTGGCTCTTTCCTCTCCCCATTATGATTTTGAATCCGTTTTCTCCCATATGCTTTGAAAAACAAGCCACTGTGGTCTCCTCTCCTGTTCTCCCTGTCTTGGGTGTGTGTAAGTTCCCTCGCTGTGGTTTTGGTAAAATTCTGGAAGGCAGTGGAAGTATGTGAGTATGCTCAATCCACCATCTTTACCAAGAAGGTTCTTATTGCATTAAGACTTCAGGTTGTGCTTCAGTTTTCTCTTGCAGGCAGACTTTCCCAGGGCTCTATTTTTCTATTCCAAAAATGGTCTAGCTGCCTGTCTGGGCTGAGCGACGCAGCTCTCATTCTGGGATCTCCCCTCCGCACCATCTGTTTGGGGGATTCCCTCTGCCTCTCTAACCTGAATTCCTGTTTCTTTAATCTCACCTCTTCCTCCTTCTTGGTTATGGACTGGTTTTGTGAGCTTCCTGAGAAAAGTGCATGGGAGAGACACCTTTTGGTACTCTGCATCTGAAAAATATCTACCTCACACTTATTTGATATTTTAGTCAGTGATAGAATTCTACGCTAGAAATGATTTTCTCTCAGAATATTAAAGGGACTGATCTGTAGTATACATTATAGAATTCATAATCTAGCCTCCATTGTTAACAGTGAGAAAATTTATACCATTAGGACTCTTGCAACTTTGTTTAAAATGTGATTTTTTTGCCCACTGGAAAATTTAAGGTTTCCTTTTGTCCTTAGCATTCTAAAATTTCACAAGGATGTGCTTTAATGTGAGTCCTTTTTATTCATGTGCTCATTTAGAAGGCCCTTTTAATCAAAGAAACTCTTGTCCTTCAGTAGGGATAAAGTATCTTAAATTATCCTTTTCCCTTTTTCAAACTCCAAATTTTCAGATGTTAGGCCCATAGGTCTGACTTTTCTAATTATCTTTTCTTATTTCATCTTTTCTTTTTATTCTATACTTTTGGAGGTTTCATAACTTTTATCTTCTATTATACTTCTACTGAGTTTACTTGTTTTTCTTGGGTTCTTTAGAGGAAATTGGGTAGCTTCTCTGCTTGCTCCAATGTGAGGTTTTAGCTTTCTAAGTCTTTCATGCTTCTGGTTGTTGTTTTATTCTCTGATCATTGTCTTTTTGGAGTTGTAAGTTTAAAAAATTCTCTTAGTAATTTGGGTAGGGCTTTGAGAGGGAGGAGAGGTAAGAGAATATTTTCAACATATGCTATCTTTTTTGATATATTTGAAATTGATTTTCAGTAATTTCCTTATTCTCTCTTAATCTCTCTTATCCATAAAGTTGGGATAAAACCTCTGTCTACTTTCCAAAGATGTTAAGAAACTGAAAAATGAGATAATAGTATCACTATAAAGTACTACCAAATAGCACTATAAAGTACTACCAAAGTACACTTACTTAAACTTGTAGGTCATTTCAATAAGGGAAGTATTAACTTCTTTACTGCATATTAGTGGCATTATTATTTTTAGAACTACTTACTTTCAAAAACCATACCTTTCCTAGACTACATTAGAATTAAAAAAAAACAAAACAAAACCAAGTATGTCTTACCAAAAGGGTCCACAGGTAATTGGCTCTAAAGAAATATGATGCATAAACAAGCTTCTGTCTTTTAGAATGCCTAGAAAAATATTTCATATTATGTATTAATGGAAATGTATTTTACATTATGTATGAATGAAAATATAACAGGAGATTTTATTTTGTATGTCTGCTTATTACACATTGTAAATATTTACATAAAAATTTTGATATTATAAACTTGAAATATTTGACTCACAAATTGATGACTATAATCCAAATAACTCAGTGTAAACATATAAAGGAAATCAATATACATTTAATCAGTTGACATTAATCATAACTCAAATGTATTAGCTAATTGCCATGCAAATATTGAATATAAAATTTAGTCTTATAGAGGTTTAAAAGCTAAACTTTAGATATTATTCTCAGTATGTAATTTGTACTATTTTTTTTTTTAAGATTTATTTATTTTAGAGAGCAAGAGAGAAAGCATGAGAGCATCAGTAGGGGGAGGAGCAGAGGAAGAGAGAGAGAACTTCAAGCAGACTCCCCACTGAGCACAGAGCCTGACACGGGGCTCAACCTCATGACCCTTGAGATCATTACATGAGAAGAAACCACGAGTTGGGCGCCTGGGTGTCTCAGCGGGTTAACGCCTCTGCTTTCGGCTCAGGTCATGATCTCAGCGTCCTGGGATCGAGGCCCGCATCGGGCTCTCTACTCAGCAGGGAGCCTGCTTCCTCCTCTCCCTGTCTCTCTGCCTGCCTCTCTAACTACTTGTAATCCCTCTCTCTGTGTCAAATAAATAAATAAAATCTTTAAAAAAAAACAAACAAAAAGAAACCACGAGTTAAGACACTTAACCAACTTGTAGGTTAGGAGTCCCAGGTGCCCTGCAACTTGTACTTCTTAAACCTTCAACTAGTTCATTAGTAGGGGATTGGCTGACTAAACTAGAATACATTGATACAGCCACATGATCAAGTACTATGCAACCATAAAAAAGAATGAGAAAGATCTCTACATAGTCATAAAAGATTTATTGTGGGATTTATTCCATGTGTTTCAGAACTAAGCCTCTCTAGTCTAATATGTTTATCCCTCACTATCTGACTTCTTCCTTTCCAAATCCAGGAACCAAGTATACAGTGAGCAATAGTTACAGGTTTTATTTTTAAGTATTCCATGGTAATAAGATAGAAAGCCATGGAGAGTTTTAAGCAATCAAGGGGCATGATCTGACCTTTTTGTTACCAGGATGATGCTGGCTGCTGTGTTGAGAGCCCAGAGGAGAGGCAGAGGCAGAAACAGAGAGATGAGTCAAAAGCTATGACCATGGCTTGGATGAAGGTGGTAGGGGCAGAAGTGAGAAGAAATGATCAGATTCTTGTTATAATTCAAAGATAGAACCTATAGGACTTGTTGATGGGCTGCATATGGAGTATGAGGAAACAGAAGAGTAAATGAGGACATTAAGGTTTTGATGTATCAATTGGCAGAATGGCAGTGAGAAAGGAAACAACAGGAAGAGTGGGTTTGGGATAGGGATGGAATCAGGAGTTCAGCACTGGCTGTGGTGACTTGGAAATGCCTATTAGCAATGTAAATACAAAATTATCAAGGGTAAATAAATAAATAAGTCTGGAGTTCCAGGACAGGTTAAGCCTACAGGTACAATTTTGGTAGTCACTGAAGCTTAGGCAGAGAAGAGCTCTGAGGACAGAGCCCTGGGGCACTCCTATGTTTAGAGGAAGGAACAAATAAGGAAGAGCCAGCAAAGACAATGGAGAAGTGGCTAATGCAGGAGGAGAACCAAAAGCATGTGGTGGTCTCAGAAGAGTAACCAACTATCTAATGTGGCTGAAAGATGGAGCCAAATGACATAGAAATGGCTGCTGGATTTGCCAACATAGGGATCACCACGTGACTTAGGAAAGAGTGATTTTGGTGGAATGGTGAAGGTCAGTCAAAACCTTGACTAGATTACAGAACCTCAGCTTTAAATTATTGTACTAAGATCTTACTATATTTTTACAGCTTTTTTAAATTTAAAAGTCATTATTTTATAATTACTTCATGCTTCCCAATTATAGAGAATCTCCACATCATACTAGGTGTTATGAAGGAGAGCTCACGTAACAAAGCAAGATAAAACTTTGCAAACCACACTGTAATGTCTTGTCCAATTATCTATATACCCAAAAAAGCTTAGAAAAAGAACTTAAAAATACTGTTGTAGTACCTACAGAGAGGGAAAAGATACGAATACAAAGCAAATTTTACCATCTGGAGTGCTTTTCGAAGCTTTTAAGGATTTTTCTTGATTTTGCATTATCCTGTCGAATTCATTTAATAAGTTTCTTTTAATTGGGGGTTCTCCTAAAAAGAAATTTCCATACATGTTTTTAAAAGAATGGACTCTTACAATTATTAGGCAAAAAATATTTAACAATTACAATTTAAATAGCAACCATTCTATTATGAAAGAGATAATTCATTTTTCAATATCAATTTTTTAACTGTTTAAAATATCACACTATCTAATAGGACCTGTGATGACTCAACACAATTCTATGAGTTTATAGTTTTTTTTTTTTTTTTTTTAAAGATTTTTATTTATTTATTTGACAGAGAGAGAGATCACAAGTAGAGGCAGGCAGAGAGAGAGAGGGAAGCAGGCTCCTTGCCGAGCAGGGAGCCCGATATGGGCCTCGATCCCAGGACCCTGAGATCATGACCTGAGCCGAAGGCAGAGGCTTTAACCCACTGAGCCACCCAGGCGCCCGAGTTTATAGTTTTTTAAAAGGAGCTAGTAATTTCCACTTAAAAGCAGGAGTTAGTTATGGCATTTACTTGAATTGTATTTGATTGACAGATTCAATTATTTAAGATTTTTCCTAGTCAGAAATACTAACAGAAAAAAAAAAATCACACCTCCAATTAACCTAATTGAACTACGCTGTTACATATACATTTAAAAGAGAAGTTAGACTATAGTCCAAATAGCACTAAGACCAGAAAGCTATCTGCTAAAAATAACTGATTTTAGAATACTTCCTAGGTGAAAACAAGGAGGCAAACCGGCACCATATTTTTAAAGTTCATTAAGAGCCAGAGTTGGAACCTCTGTGTGCTCTATATACATATTCATATTTATTTGAAAATAGTTACTAAGTTGTATTATGTAGGCTCTTATATGGATAGAAGTTTCAGATTTTCTAGGGAAACAAACTTTTAAGAATAATTGTTCAATTACAACTACACCAATAATCTCTAAAAATACATTAAAAGACCCTAAATCATGTTTCTTAGTACAGACTCAGATATCAAGAGTGAAATCACATTCCCCTAAACTATACATAAAAGTCTATAAAAATATAGGTTATAATACCTGAATTGCTTTAAGCTAGCATTCCACGATTTTTAAAGACTTAATTTTAAGTGACTGGCAAACCAAAAGGAAAAAATAGACACCTACCAACTGAGACAAGTGCATCTCCTCTTCTTTTTCCAATTCTTGAATTTAACAAAACCGTTTCCTCAGTGTTTTGGCATGTAAAAAGAAAGTGTTTGGCATGACTTAGCAGTTCAGAATCTGTCAGCTCACCATCTTCCATAAAAGCTTTGGCAATCTCTACTGTTTCTGTTTCCAAATAGTTTTCTGGATCCCTGGAGCAAGGAGAACAAATTTCTATATTTGTTTTCACAGGAAGATTAGGGAAAATTTCGGTTTTCCCAATTTCTGTTTTTATATTTTTAGGTAAAGCTTGTTCTTTTCCCAAAAGATGAATGTTCTCAACAAGAGATATTTTGCTTCCCAGTAGCAAGTGCTGTTTGTCTTGCTTCAACTGAGATGGACATGGAGAAACTTCAACGGAGCAATGATTTTCTGAAGAACCACTCTCAATGTTACAGTTACTTGATAATTTAAATTCTTTATTGCAGGCCTTTTCCAATTTGGAGTTTCCATAGTGTTCTGGGGTTCTCTTATCAATACAAGAGGGAGGAGGTATTTTTGATACATCTTGTCTAGATGTAGATGAATGCTGAAGACCACATTCAGTTCTGATCAGATCGAATTCTTCTAACATTCCCTTAACTTTGCATAAGGCACTTTCAGAAACTGGAACTTGTTTCCCACTTGCTGTGCTAAATCCAGAGAAAGCAGATGATAGTAAATTTTGGGAGGTATGTACCATAGCATTTTCTTCATTTGTGAACTTGTCTGAACTGTCATTATCTTTAAATGATACTTTGGGAAAGAGTTGCTTGGCACTATCTTCTATCTTAGAAAACACCTGCCTTGCCTTTTGTAATGCAGCATCTGATACTTGTACAGATTTTCCACTTGCTGTGCTAAAAATCCCACAAGCATTCGTACAAGAGACCGACTTTGGAAGCTTCCCCATACTAAATCTACATGTATCAGAAGTTTTTGAATTATTCTGACAAGGTGGTATTTCAGAAACTTTCTCCAAACCAGATATACTTTGGTTAAATTGTAAAGTTTGTTCACTTTGAATGCCAGCAAAAACCTGATGTGAAGATGAACTGTGTTCTGCATCATCCAGAGACTTAGGAAAAATAATATCCTCCAAATCATCTAGTGCATTAGGATAACCTGCCACAATTTTCATGTGGCAAGTATCTGATCTACTCTTGTTTTGCTTAATAATCATACTGCAGTTGTCTGTAAATCCCTCTGTCGCTTTTGTCTGGTGTGCAACAAAGTCTCTTTTACTACTTGCTGTATTGCACACAGGTATAGTATTATTTGAATCTGAATTCAATTTTTGAATTGAATCAAAATTATTTGAGTCAGATATGGCCACTTTAATGGCTGTATTTTCATTTTTGCATAAAGAGTTAGTCACAAGTTTCTGAACACAAATATCTTCATTTATACTTTGTGGGTCTGTGTCTGCTTCTCTTACAGTGGACATTACTTCAGAAAAAGTAGTGTTTTTTCTCTCTCTAACATACTTCATTATTGGTTCAATACCAGAATTATCAACTTTATTTTTTGAAAGATATTCTGATTTATTAGATACCTCACTGGAATGACAAAAATCCAAATGGTATGAATACTTTTTAGACACAGTACTATTACTTAAATAAGTCAAGCCTTGTTTTTCAGAAGGACGATTTTTGTCATTTTCAGATGTGGTACTATTTGAACTATTTTCACATGAAGGATTTTCTACATAATCATCAGGATATTCTTTTAAACAGATAACCCTGGCAGTATTTATTTTTCCTGGTTGAGCATCCATTTCTCCTTCTCTAAGCCATTTTTTTGCTTCAAATAATGAAGTCTCACTCACAGAAATTTTTCTACCATGTCCTGTGTAAAATGCTAAAGGTGAGTTTTCAGTAGCTGAATAAGTGAATTGATTTGTATAAATTGTACCCTTTTTTGCTGTTTCTTTTTCTGTATTTTCATGTTCTTTAACTTTCAGAGAAGCTCGATCTGGTATTTCAAGATTTTCAGTTTGTTTGTATAAATTATCACTTAAGAGACTGGGTCCCACTGCAATCTCATTAGAAACAAGTTTTTTCTCCTCTAGAGAATTGTGCATTTCTTCATACTTTGGGGCAGTTGTTAATTCAATGGTCTCACGTGCTAATTCAAGCCCATCTTTACATTCCTCTCCGTCCTTGGACATCTTTGCCCCTTGATGGCTAAAATTAGTGATTCCACTATTATCTTGCTCTTTTTCATCAAAAAGATTTTTCACTTTGGACAAAGATTCCTTTGCAATTTTTATTTTTTTCCCACTAGCTGTATGAAAACCCAACATGGTAGGTTCTTCGATCTTTTTGATTTCACTTTCTGGTCTTTGTTGGAGGGTCAATAACTTATTTTCAGTACCAGTTAGGTCTCTTTCTTTCATTATTTTGTGTTTTCTTTCAGTATTTTCTGTTTTCTCATGACTTGAGATGTCTATTTTGTTGATATCTATGTCAGAAAGTAATTCAGAATTCAAGGAATCTGAAAAGTTATTCAATTCTTCTTCTGTCCATTTTTGATCAAGAAGATTTATGACTTTATTTAATGACTCTTTGGAGACCCTTATGTTTTTCCCACTTGCTGTCTGAAAGGATAAATCAAAAACATCAAAATCTTTTATGTTTTGCCTCACTGTATTAGCTGTGAACTGTTGCTTATTTGACATATTAATATGAAATGTTTCTTCAGCTTTTGCGACTTCCAAACAGGTTAAATCTGACAAACCTTCTTTAATTTGAGTGTTTCCCTCCTTCATAAGTGGGCTAGATAATTTTAGATCTATGTTGTGCTGATCAATACATGGCAAGCCGTTTTCTTCTTCATGAATATCATTTTTACTTGAATCACTGCCAACAGATTCTAAGCTATGAGTATTTCCACTGGCATCAGTACACTGGTTATCTTCATTTTCTGTATTTCCCTTGTAACTTTCAGTATTTTCTTCAACAAAAATGCCAGCAGTCATTTCAATATTATTTTGTAGTATTAGTTGGCCTTTATTATTTTTCTCATTAAAATTTTTATCACTGTTACAATCTTCTATCTGAATCATTGAAACAGCAGAATCATTACATTTACTTAAGGAGAAACGTCTTGTATCTACTTCTACAGAAGGTTCCTCACTGATATTCTCAAGGTCACTGAACAGCTTCTTAGCTTTTTGCAGTGCTTCACTACCAACATTCAGTTTTGTGCCGCGAGCAGAATAAAAGCCTCTAAACTTCAGTTCATTTTTATCTGCTAAACAGCCAGAAGCACTTCTGTTACAGTTGGTTCTCGACAAGCAAGCAAACTTCTGCTTACCTCCAAGTATACCTTCAAATTTCTTACTGCTATCTACCTGGATAGATGGAGCATTAATTGTGGGTTGGAGATTGGTATTTCTGCATTCCTCAGAAGTGCTATTCAAGACAGTCAGCTGGTTTTCAGGCATTTCAAGTGGATTTTTCTGTATTATGTGGCTTGTTTTTCTAAACTGTGTAAATTCAAACTGACTTCCTGATTCTTCCAAAATGGTAGAAAGTTCTGTAATTTCTGCCTTTTGGCTAGGTGTTAAATTATGATTTGAATTAAAATCTCGCTTTAAAGATGAAGTTGGAGGAGCTGTGAGACCACTTTCACTATCAGAAACATAAGTGCTACTCTGCACAAACCCAGGTACACTATTAATTGACTGTGGATCAAGTGCAAGAGGTTTGCTTAGTTTCTTTTGACTTTCTAACGATAAGGTATTTACAATTTCAATACACGCTAAGTTAGTAGGATAATGTTCTTCAATATCTTTGAAGAGCATTTTGCTTTTCTTAATGTTGTGTTCGGAGAGTTTTATCTCTTTATTGGAAGCTGTTCTGAAGCCATTTCCAAAACTGTGATTTGAAACTGGATCTGATAGTCCTGCCCAGTTATTCATGTACTCATTATTTCCATTTGATTTCCTAACTATATCCAAGGTGATGTCTGATTTTGAATCTTGATCTGGAGATGTTTTTAGTTGCTGCTTTATGCTATTTCTGTTCTTTTCTGTAAGATCATCTATGTTTGATGAATCAAAATCTTTCATAATTGACACTTTGGCTGCTTGTTTGTCATCCATGTCTGTATATACCACCATGGTAGAGTTCTTGAGAACAGGTTCTCTTACACAACAGAGGTCTGCATCATGAAGTTCCGTAGTATTTCCTAAAACAGGAATATTATTCTCATTATTTATCTCTAAGACGAAATTATTCTCATCATCTGGGAAAAGTTCTTCAGAGTTTGGATTGTCAGCTATTTTTGAAATTAAAGTAGTTTCTTTTCGGTCATTTTGGATTGCAGTGAGATATGTATTTTGGTTGAACTGTACCTTCATAGAAGGTGATGCTACTGTTACATGTTTTTCAGTTGACAACACCTTAGCATTTTTAGAATTTGCATTTAAAACATACATTTCTTGATTCTTTTCCATGGGAATATTTTTGATTAATTCAAAGCCAGCTTCATGATTCTTACATTTTAGTTTCTCTGACATTTTATGTGATTCTTTTCCTCTAAGAATCATGACTGGATTTGATGGAGGATCCCTGCAGCTAGGAGTTAACAGACTGGCATTATCATGGTCAGATGAAAAGCTTTCCGAAGATTGAAAGTAAATACCACTCCCTTCCACTTCTGAATGTGGCACAGGAGGGTGACTTACTGCAGGCAAGACCTTTTCTTTTATATCTGAAACTCTCTGACTTTTTGCATCATCTTCGCAGTGTTTTTCCTGCAAGGATGATAAACAATAAGTTTCTGTGGTTATAAATGACTGCAGTTTTTCCTTATTAATTTTTGCTTCTTTATAATCAAGATCCCAAAGTACTGTTTTATTATTAGGAGAACTGGTTCCATTATTGGAAACTTTTCTCAGACGTGTCCCAAAAGAGCTGGTTAAAGACACAGTTGTTTCTTCAGAATCATTCTGTAAACAGTTTTTTTTGACAGAAGAATGTAATAAACCTAAGCATGAAGACACAAAGTGACAAAATTAAATTAAAGTGCCATCAATCACATTCACTAAGTATTTTCCATTAAGTAAAAAAAGTGGTATCTAAAACAAGAATTACATGAAAAGTAAGAAGTGAATGTCAGGCTTAAATAAAGAATTCTAAATATTCTCTATTTCAAGTTATTACATTTTCCAACTAAAGATAAATAAGACTTAGTATTTTTTTCTAACATGTATCAATTCAATCAAAATTAGTATGTAGTTCAAGAAAGCAGCTAGCTACCATAAGTAAAATTCAAAGTAGCTCCACTGGAAAATAAAATTGGAAAAAATTCATTGGCATAATAGCAGATAAAAAAGCAAGGCAAAGGAAAGGAACTAGAAAAGTAATCCCTTCCTTTAGATAATTCAGTCTTTGATACTGAAGAAAATAAAATTTTATTTTTTAAAGATTTTATTTATTTGAGATCGAGGGTGACAGCAAGAGTGAGAGCTAGAGAAAGAGAGAGAGAGAATCATGTGCATGCATGGTGGGGGGGGGCAGTGGAGAGGCAGATGCAGAGTCCCCACTGAGTGCTGAGTGGGGAACCTGACACATGACCTGAGCCAAAGTCAGATGCTTAACCAACTGAGCCACCCAGGTACCCCACCCAAAAAATCCATTTTTAAAAACAGATTCTACAGATGAAATGCCTGAAGGATGACCTAATCTCAATTACAAAGGCAAATGAGTTAAACTGCTCTAATTTTTTCAATCCTCTGAATTCCCTATTAGCAAATCAAAATTACTAATCTCATTTTATTTAATCAGTGACCACCACTACATATTAGCTCTTTCATTGATTTTAATTCTGACATACACGGTATCAAATATTTTTCTCTGGAAACTAACCCATATCTCAGACAGTTCCTCTGTACTCCAGTTCCACCAAACTTATTATTCACAGAGATATTCCACCCACTAAAACCTTTTCAAAGAAAGATGAAATCATCTTTTTAACATACAATTTAGCTACTGATAAAGGAATCATTACTCAAGTAAAAACTGAGTTTCACTGTGCACACTGACACACAGAGATACAGTAATAACTCTAAATAATCTCTAAATATTTAAGGAAAGTATGTAACAACAATAACAAAAATCACTTTTATTTTAAAACTGGTTTACATTAAACTTAGCTAGCAATTAGCTTTTTTTCCTATTTTTTTACATGACTTAGAGAATATAAACTAAAAGCACAATATATTTATAGAATTGTCAAATTTGCATATAATAAAATTAAAGCAGAAGTAGTCAAATTCCTAATTCTTATGAATCACATACTCTGTCTCAAGAGTGATGATTGTACATATAATATGCAAACTGATCCAAAAAAGTCTGAATAAAATGATTTTGAACATTGGTAATCAAAGACCTAAACAATGCCTATAGACATTGCTCCACACTGAATATAAGATACAGAAGTTTAAAAAAAACCCAAAGAACTATAGAAAGAAAATCAAAAAAGAAACTAAAGGAAAGCAGGCAGTATATTTCTTAGAAAGATTAAAGAGACACATATTCAAATAAGAGAACTTGTCACCATCTATAAAATTATTTGCACCATTCTCTCTCACTCACACAGACACACACACAGAAACAGAGGTACCTGAATTAGCATTTGTAAATGTTAGTGGTCCTTCAAAAGCATTTGCTTCAAATTGGGCCGAATGGTTAGTTAGTCCCAATTCCTGGTCTTTCTGTGTTTTTAGTCCTTGATAACACGTTTCATCATTTATAACATAAATAAACTTCTTTGTTTTCTTTTTCAAAGTGGATATTAAACCTGAATTCTTCAAAGCTCTTACAGAAGTATGTGTGACAGGGGCTGGCCAGCTTCCATTATCAGTTGAACCTAAAGAATCCCCCTTCTGTGAGCAAACAGTATGTTTTCCCAGTGCACTTTCAGGGATGTCAGATTCTTTAGAGTTTAAATCAGTCGTATGATTTGAGAACACTGCACTGGACATCTCTTCAGGTGATTCTCTTACTCTGAATATAGACTTTCTGATACCCTGAAGTGGAGAAGCTATTAGAGTAGTTTCAGATTTTGCTTGCTTTACTGAAAGAAAGGAATCCTCATGAGATCCAAGACATTGCTCTTCATCTATCTTATTTACCACTGTGTCCTCATTTAATGTCATCTCTGAATACTTGGATACACTTGAAATCTGTGGCAAAGAATTTTCCAAAGTTATAAAGTTGGTGCTTTCTTTCGCTGTGATTGCGAAGTCTTTTTCTGAATTATTTTGGTCACAAGAAGAAATATGCAGTAGAGGTGTTTTCTCCATCTGGGTTCCACTTAGATCTGAGAGAGTTAGGTGGGACCATTCAGAGGCTGAAGGTGGCATAACTTCCTTGAAGATTTTCTCATTTCCATTCTCAAAGGGCTTCTGATTTGCTACATTCCTATCTAATGGATCACTGTCATTTGGATCCATTTCAGATAAAAATGAATGTTTATTTTCTTTCATTTGCTTTCCGGTTTCTTCACATTCATTGGTTTTTGTTTCATTGAAAATATTTTTCCTAGTCTTGCTAGTTTTTATTTTTGGTAGATTTCTTGTTTTATATTTAGGAACACATAATGAAAAACTATCTTCTTCAGAAACATCTGCAACTGTTTCACGTACTTCATCTAGGACATTTGGTGTTGACTTTCCAAAATGGTCTTTGCAGCTATTTACTTTACCAAATGAATTCCCTAACATTTTCCCCAAACCTGTTTAAATTTAAAACAGAAACATATTAATAACATTTCAAAATATAGTCATAGGATTTTTACTATCCTTGCAACCTTTCTCATAGAAATAGTATATACTAAATAACACATAAGGTAGTATTTAAAGGGTTATCCTGAGTGCTAGCTCTTCTGGGCGTGGGGAGAGGAAGAGAGTGTCATCCTTCTACTATTCTTCTGGTAAAGACTGATTCCAATGTCCCCAAAGACTTTTATTCATACTCCAGGTCCCCAAAACCTTTCTTTATCAGCTCTGCACAATTAAAACTCACTTAGTCTTACTATATATATGCAATTTAACATTCTAAGTTTTATAAAACCAGATGTTCCAAATTAATTTTGTGGCCTGGGGCACCTGGGTGGTACAGTCGGTTAAGCATCCAGCTCTTGGTTTTGGCTCAAGTTGTGATCTGAGGGTCCTGAGATGGAGCCCGTCAGGCATCTGCTTGCGATTCTCTCTTCCTCTGCTCTACCCTCCACATCCCCCTCCCCCGTGCTCTCTTTCTCTAAAATAAATAAAATCTAAAAAAAAATTTGTGGCCCTACAATAACTGAGAGTAAAATATGATTTTATACACACATAAACACAGTTATCCAATCCTGCACGTTTACAGACATACACACATACTAAGAAAAATGCAATATTCTTTTTTTTTTTAAAGATTTTATTTATTTGAGATAGAGAGGTAGCGCGTGAGTGAGACAGAGAGAGCACAAGTGGGGGGAGGGGCAGAGGGAGAGGGGGAAGCAGGCTTCACTGAGCAGGGAGCCTGATGTGGGGCTCCATCTCAGGACCCTGGGATCATGACCTGAGACGAAGGTAGATGCTTAACTGATTGAGCCACCCAAGTGCCCCCAAAAATGCAATGTTCCAAAGATCTGATTAGGTAACTTTTGGTACCCCTGATACCCTAGTTACTTTCTAATTAGAAAATAAGGTCTTCACATTTTGTTGATTATTAGTTTTATTCTTCTCTTTATAAGGTCTGAGTTGTAGGTTTTGTTTTTGTGTCACAGTAGCATCTTTTTTTTTTTTTTTTTTAAGATTTAGTTATTTATTTGAGAGAGAGAGAGTGCACACAAGCTGGGGTAGGGGCAGGGGGAGAGGAAGAGAAGCAGATTCCCTACTGAGCCCACCACAGGACTGGATCCCAGGACTCTGAGATCATGACCTGAGCTGATACGAAGAGTTGGATGCTTAACTGACTGAGCCATCCAGGTGCCCCTACAATAGCATCTTGACCAGTATATCTTACCATGATTAAACATTTTCATTTAAATCAAGTTATTTTCAGGGCACCTTGGGTGACTCAGTCAGTTGAATGTCTGACTTCACCTCAGGTCATGATCTCAGGGTCCTGGAATCGAGCCCTGCTTTGGGCTTCCTGCTCAGCAGGGAGTCTTCTTGCTCCTCTCCCTCTGCCCCTCCCCCTGCTTGTTCTCTCTTTCTCCCTCTCCCTCCCAAATAAATAAATAAAATATTTAAAAAATATACATCAAGTTAGCTTCTATGCACAGTATTTTCAGTAACTAAGAAGGAAAGGAAAAGCAGGGCGCCTGGGTGGCTCAGTGGGTTGAGGCCTCTGCTTTCGGCTCAGGTCATGATCTCAGCGTCCTGGGATCGAGGTCCGCATCGGGCTCTCTGCTCAGCGGGGAGCCTGCTTCCTCCTCTCCCTGTCTCTCCGCCTGCCT
>LNAC01001661.1:93668-114452 GCA_002007465.1 Ailurus styani
AGTCTCTTATGGTTTGTCTCCTTCCCCATCCCATCTTGTTTCATTATTTTTCCCTCCCTACCCCCCACAACCCCCCACCCTGCCCCTCAAGTTCCTCATATCAGAGAGATCATATGATAATTGTCTTTCTCTGATTGACTTATTTCGCTCAGCATAATACCCTCCAGTTCCATCCATGTCGTTGCGAATGGCAAGATTTCGTTTCTTTTGATAGCTGCATAGTATTCCATTGTATATATATACCACATCTTCTTTATCCATTCATCTGTTGATGGACATCTAGGTTCTTTCCATAGTTTGGCTATTGTGGACATTGCTGCTATAAACATTCGGGTGCACGTGCCCCTGAGGATCACTACCTTTGTGTCTTTAGGATAAATACCCAGTAGTGCGATTGCTGGGTCGTAGGGTAGCTCCATTTTCAACTTTTTGAGGAATCTCCATACTGTTTTCCAGAGTGGCTGCACCAGTTTGCATTCCCACCAACAGTGTAGGAGGGTTCCCCTTTCTCCGCAACCTCGAGGAACTTTTATTTTTTAAAAAAATTTTAAAGTAGGCTCCATGCCCAGTGCAGAGTCTAATGGGGGGCTTGAACTCATGAGATTAAGGCCTGAGCTGAGATCAAGAGTTGGATGCTTAACCAACTGAGCCATCTAGATGTCCCCAAATAGGAGCTTTTTAAAAGGGAATTAGAACTTTATTAAACTTTATTAGCCTCTGTAAACTTGACATCTTTCTAATCTTAAAAGACTATTCTGATGAGATTAACGAATGTACTTTTTATAGTTTAATACAATGTGTCAATATATGGAATATCTGTGTAATTCAGAACACTGACATTTTCCCAGTGATCAGTGCCTGATGTTACAACATGGATAAAAGGTTTGTTCAAAGTGCAATAAAGACTAATAAAATTAAATGTAACAAAGGGAACGAAAAGGTCAAGATATAATTTCCAATTCCATACTGCAACTCTTAAAACTACCACTTGTCAAGTTCTAGTATATTATCAAAGATACACACAATTAACTGAAGACTATTAAAATACTCCTTTTTTCAACTACACTGTTGTGTGAGGCTGGCTTTTTATATACTTTCTATCAAAACACTATACTGCAACAGATTAAATGCAGAAATTGGTATGAGGATCCAGCTATCTTCTACTAAGCTAGATATTAAAGAGAACTGCAAAACTGTAAAACAGTGCCACTCTGTTTTTTGGGGGGGGGAGGGAAAGAATTATTTTTCATTAAAATGTTCATTTGTGTTAATATGCAATGGATTTGTTATTTTTTAAGTGAATTAATAAACATCTTTAAAAATTCTTAGCTTTAATTTCTGTATGGTTCTCAATCATTTTCAAGAGTGTAAGGTATACTGAGACTAAAGTTTGACAACTTCTGATATAAAGTAACATTACCAATGCTTCAGATTTGCTAAAAGTTCTCTCCTTTGAAAACAGTTCTTCCTCCTGCTAATCAAGAGGCCAGTCTCTTCTTTATCCCCAGGGTTCTATAGTTATCATTTCGTTAACTGTAAATGATCATTTTCTTAACTGGATTTATGACCCCACACGAAACAGTTTATAGCGAAAGCAAAAACGTTAGGTATTGGATTCTTCTCAGCAAGCATGCACAGTGACATATTTTCCTGAAAACATTTTCTCAACATAAATGATCAATGTATATAAAATTTGTCCATACCTGCTTCATTGCACCGCTTCTTAAAAATTTCAAAAAAAGTCGGCCTCTCTTTGCACCCAATAGGCATTTTTATCCACAATATTACTCCAGTGCTTGGGAAATAACTGCAAAAGACAACACCAAAATACAGTTCACAGGGATACAGTTCCTGTTAGCCGACTCTGAGGTAAAAATCAAAAGCAGGTAAACCTGCCTAAAGTTACAATGTTTATTTACCTCAGTCCTATCTTTTGGGACAATAATCGAACTCACTGCGATGATGGGAGCATTCTGTATCTGTGCTGTCCAATAGAGTGGCCACTATCCATATTAAGCATTTGAAACGTGGCAAGTATGACTCAAGAACAGAATTCTAAATATTATTTAGTTTTAATTAACTAGTCACTGTGGCTAGGGGGTGCACAGTCAACGAGGGGTCCTATTAGAGATAAATATCTTTTGACAATGTCAAATCAGTAAATCTTCGTCATACAATTGCCTGGAGGTTAAGTAAGGCAGATACAGTGTGTCAGGAGCTATGAAACATCTTCTAAAATTACAATATTCCGTGAAAGTAACTTCATCGTATTTCCAACCAAGGGCATTTCAGAGTGGGACATTTAGGGCACCTAAGGGGCAAACCCTGGGCGGCGGGCGGGGCGCAAAGTTGGGGAGTGGAGTTCCAGGGAAGGGGGGAGGCTCGCGGCTGGCAGAGACCGTCCGGGGCAGGAGGCCGCGGCTCCCACCCCGGGAATGAGAGGCGGTCCCCCTCCGCCCCACACCGGCGGGACACAAGCCCGTCCGTGTCCACCCGGCCAACACTAACCGCCTCCGGAGGGCAACTCTTCTGGCCGGAGAAGGCTGAGAAAAACCGCGCCGGCACTTCGATCGGAAAGCTGATCCGCACGGTCCTCTTTCCGCGACGATCCACGACTGGGCCGAGCCCCAGCAACTCCGCCTCCTCCGATCTTATTTCAGACTCTCGCGCCAAAAGCCCCCTCTCCCGACACGCCACGCGGTGACGCCGTGACGCAACACGCAGCGTGCGTCCCACCCGGAAGTCAGGTTCTGGGCGGGCGCGTTTGTGTGGCGAAAGCCTAGTCCTTGTTCGACTGCTGGACAGTCGGCTCGGAACTGCGTGAAGAGGGAGCTTGGAAGCTTGTTCTCCTTTTCCTGAGCCTTCAGAGTACGAGGCGGCGCTCCTGGGCGTGACTGCGTACTGTGTACACTGTCCGACCCCTCCCCCTTGTCTCTGCGCCGCCTCACGTTTGGAGACCCGGGCTGGGGTCTTTTAAAGACCTTTGTTCTGCCCTTAGAGCGAGCGGTCCCCCAAAGTGGGCTGTGGCTGACTGCCTTCCCTGCTGCGTGCTCTCTACGGAGTGGAAAGGGATGAGATTTGAAGCCAGAGGACTTTAGTTCTAGTCCGCGTGTTGCTCTTAGATAGCAGGTTTTCAAGCCCTCTGAGCCTGTTTGCCCCCTTTAAAATTGTGAAACCACTTCAACTCTCTCCTGCAGTGTTAGATACTACCTTCTGCAGGCTTCCGTAGCCTCCTTTACGTTCTTGGGGTGGTAATCACCTCGTTTTGTGCCTGTCTTCTCTCCAAGTCGCCCTGAGAAAGGGAATCTTCTCATTCGCAGAGTCTGTGACATGCGTAGCACGAGGCTTATTTCAGGTTCGTTGTATAATCTAGAAAGCTTGCAACTGGTGTGGAGTGAGAGCTGCCCCTTGCTGCTTCCTGAAAGCTCTTGAGCAGTAAACAGCGAAACAACCTTGGATTAGAAAAAGGGTGGTCTCTACGTGGTTATATAGGCGTCATTTTAGTTTGATCATAGTCTCGAGGTTTTTAGCAGGAAGCCGTACCCATACAGATACTAAAGCATGTGATAGTTACCACTTACTGAACACTTATGAGTTATTTTGTACTTTGTAGGTAATGTCACATTAAATCGTACACTCTTGTAAATTAGTATTGTCAGACGGGGAAACCAAATCACCTGGTTAAGTAACTTGTTTAGTAACAAAGTCCAGGTTTCAATTCAAGTCCCTTTGATTTCAGATACTTAATCCCCCGATTAAGTTACTGTTTACCCTCTAAATCAAAATAATTGGCTTTTTTCACCTTTTTGGAAGAGAGGTCCTCATTAGGAGTGAATTAATGAAACTGTTGGCATGCCAAATAACCCTCTGAAATACATTTTCTCATACTATATACAACCGTCCCTCCATGCTCCTTGCTTCTGTGGTTCTAGGATCTTTACATTCATTAGCTCTGCCATAGTATATTTACTTCCTTATACTCTTCTAGTGTGCTGCTCAAATAACTTACTACTTATATTTGATTTACTATGTGCTTTAAAATAGGATCTCTAAAATAGTTACTATAGGATACATGAGTGACTTGCTAATGAAAGCATGTGAGTGAAAAAGAAGTCACAAATGAAAAACAGCTTTGAAGAAGATTCAGGAACAGTGAATTGAAGAGATAGGGAAGAGCAGTTAGGAATCAGGTGGAAATTAGACCTCTGTAGATAGGTAGCTCTCCTGTTGTTTAATTAGCGTAATAGGCAGCAGCTCCCATCAGTATCTGAAATAAAGGGAGAAGCTTGGAATGAACCTACACTAACTTGATCAGGGGGAAAAAGAAGGGGTGGATGAAGGTGGAAGGCAAAACAAGGAGACAAACAAACCCTTCAGGGATATTGTGCTGCTCCTGGGCACCGGGTGAGCAGATGGAGCGCTTTGTCCGTGTTCCCTATGGCTTGTACCAGGGCTATGGGAATACAAGGCCTTTGGGCCATCCCGGACTCTCTGAACACAAACAGCTGGATTGGAGGCGAAACACTGGTCCCCCCACTTTCCTGGCCAGGCCTGGGTTGCTGGTGCCTGCAAATGCCTCCGACTGCTGCGTGGACCCTTACAAGAGGGCGCGGCTTAAGGCTGTTCTCTCCCAGATGAACCCCAGCCTGAGTCTGCAGCTTTACAAGGCCAACACCAGGGAGGTGGGGGTGCAGGTGAGCCCGCGGGTGGACAAGTCAGTGCAGTGCTCACTGGGGCCTCGTACGTTGTGCAGCCGCTCCCCTTGGGGCAGCACAGGCCACAAGGTACCCCTGTCAGCCTGGGGAGTCTATTCGCCAGTGATAGGTCCCAGGGGCTTGATTCACTTGCAGAGGGAGGGGGAAGACCAGGAGAGGAAGGCGCTTTTGGGTACTGCTGAGGCCAGCCAGCAGCAGCAGCCACCACCATCGCCAAGGTCGGAAGAGGATAAACAGGAGGAACTTCACCAGCACAGTGAATTGGAGGAGGAGGATACCTCAGGTCCTCCGGAAAGGAAGAGCAAGCAGGCACAGGGAGTTGGCGGAGCAGATCTGCTCAGGAAACCCAATTTCCAGGTGAATTTTCTCCTCCCTGTCCTCAGTCCTCAGCTAGCCTCACCTTCTCTTTCTTCTTTTCCATTTCTGGGGCAATATAGCAGAATCTTCTTTCGCTTTCTCCCTTTACTCGATGAAGGAGAGGTAATTCTGAAAACCTGTGTTTTACATGTCCTATAGGTTTTGTAACTTTTTGGTAAAATAGGGTGCCAACTTTAAGCCTGTGAAAACCCAAAGTCTGGCAGGCATTGCTCTTAGGAATGAGATAAAATGGGGTTTCAGATCTGTTAAATATGTAATCCGATTCTCCTTCAGGGGAGAATGTGCTGGTGGCATTGTTGAAAGAACATTAGAAAAGTACAAGAGACGGGAACAGTAAGAATCCCAGAGTAATTCTTGAGAGATGAAATACTAAATTAGCATGGTAGCCTTGAGAATAGCTATGAATGAGGTTAAGGGGGCTTTTTTTTTTTTTTTTATACGAAGCCATGATGGAAGAGGATCTGGCTCCCTCCACCCCCAAGATTGTAAAAGATTTTTCCCCCTTATCTGCAGTTTTTGGAACCAAAATATGGCTATTTTCACTGTAAAGATTGTAAGACCAGATGGGAAAGTGCTTATGTGTGGTGCATTTCTGGAACTAATAAGGTAAGTAAAAGTGAGCGAGACGTGGGAGGAGGATGGGGCTGAGACAGATGTTAGAGGGAGAGTGTTTCCTGATGGAGCCTGACCATAACGCTGTCTCATTCATTTAGGGGCCTTAGTGCCAGGCATTTAATAGGTACTTAATGTTTGAACTGAACTGAATTGGACTGTCCACATGAATTCTGGAGGTTCTTAAAGCTGGTGTTACATTTAGTTTAATAGTTCTGTTGAACAAAATTTCAGGTTATTTAGGTGAATTCTTGTCCTTCTGTATGCTGGAACTGTCTATAATCTTAAAATTGGTATATTTTGAACCTGTTTGGGCATTAGCTCCTGGAAATTTCCAGTCTGTCCACAAGGTGGGGCAATAAGAGAAATAATTTATTGTGAAGATTAGCCTTGGAGAGACTTCTTTAGGCTAAGCAGTTTCCCCTGCTTAATTTGAATTAGTTGTTAACATATTAAGATTGGTGCGGTGCCTGGGTGGCTCAGTCATTAAGCATCTACCTCCTGCTCAATTCCAGGGTGCTGGGATCGAGCCCCGAGTCTGGCTCCCTGCTTAGCGGGAAGCCTGCTTCTCCCTCTCCCACTACCCCTGCTTGTATTTCTCTCTCACTTGCTCTCTCTGTCAAATAAATAAAAAAGATCTTTAAAAAAAAAAACCATATTAAGATTGGGAAATATTTCACGATCTGCATTTCCAGATTTCCCTGATAGACTCTGGTCACTATAGACTCTCATTTCAGTGTGAAGACAGTAGGCTGGGGCTCAGCAGCTTCTAGCTCTTTTCACTGGGTATGCACACTTCATTTTGCAACAGTCTACATCTGGCCATCTCATTAACTTCAGCAAGCATTTGAGTTTGAGTTGCCTGTGCTTTCACATTTTAGATACTGCTTTTCTGGCTAATGGTCTGTAGAAGGAGAGGGCAAGGAAGCATGCTAAAACCTGAGTGAAAACTTGATGTTTCATACTGCCATTTACTAGACCCTGGAGGCAAATACATTTTTAAAGATTTTATTTATTTGTCAGAGAGCGAGAGCTCAAGCAGACACACAGAGGGAATGGCAGGCAGAGGGAGAAGCAGGCTCTCTGCTGAGCAAGGAGCCAGATCTAGGACTTGATCCTAGGCCTAGGACCCTGGGATCATGACCTGAGCTGAAGGGAGACTTTTTTTTTTTAAGGATTTTATTTATTTGTAGGTTTTCAAACTATACTAAAATTACTTTCCTCTTTAGCCAGAAGAAAAACAGTGGGTTTAATTAAAACACTCCAAGATGTTCGGATACAAAGAACAAGACCTACAACTCATTCTTAAGAAATTTATTCTCCTAGGAGTGACACAGATAAAATGGAATTTGATGGTAGACACAGTGGCCCCAGTGACATGGAGGTGTTGCGGAAGTAACACAGGAGGGGGATGATGACCATGTTGGAGGGAAGGCATCATGATGTTCATGCGGGATTTCAGAGGATAAATAGGAGTTCAGCAAGTAAAGCAGGGAGAAAATGCACAGAGGTGAGAAACAATATGTATGGGTGGGTAACTACAAATAATTTGAAGTTCAGGTGGGAAAATAATGAGAAAATGAGAAAGTAGAGGCTCATAGACTAGCAGAAGGAAAAGGTCAAGGATTCAGCCCACATAATAAAATTATAATAGTTACTTCACATTGAAGTTTTTTACTGTGATACTTTGTGTACATTATTAAGTAGTTGTCAGAATTATAGAAAATAAGTGGTAGTATCTTGATTTTTTACAGGTAAGGAAACTGAGGGGCAAAGAGGGAGGAAAAGGTGACTGATAGCACCAGGAGAGCTTAAGACCTCAGGGCAGAGGTTGGGCAAAAGCCAGGCACAAAGTGGGGGAATAGATTACTTAAATTAAGAACTCAGAGCCTAAGGTACCTATGATCTTGCATTTAAAAAAAAGACTTATTTCTCTTTAGGTTTATTTCAAACAACTATGTTGCAAATGCCAAAAGAGTTTTAACCCTTATCGAGTAGAAGCAATCCAATGTCAGGTAAGCATGTAGAGCACTTTCATTGTGTCTATAATGTTGCCACTTTTAAACAGAAGCTTCTGTGGCAAGATGTTGGGATTTGATAGAATATTTGCTTCAGAATGTTAAGTTTTCTATACCTTGAGTTTTTATAATTTAGATAAAAGACAAATTCTAGATTTTGGGTGTGTGCAGGGAGGAGAGAGATTGACTCTTTTAAGTTGCTTTATATGGTGTCTTTGTGTATGGGCTGTGTGTGTTTCTCAAACTCCCTGTGTGTAGTGTGGATATAGCAACTTTTTGTTAAGTTTTATTTAGTTAACATACAGCGTTATATTAGTTTTAGGTGTACAATATAGTGTTTCAACAATTCCACATGGATGTAGTAACTTAATAGGTAACCTGTATTAAGCTTTTAGTATGTACCAAACTTTGGGCTAAGTGCTTTACGTGCATTATCACCTGTAATCTAAACTTTGAGGTAGGTATTATCACCATGTTACAGACCAGAAAGCTAAAGTCCAATAAGAAAATATCTTGCTCAAGTTTAGACAAATAGTAGAAATTAGAACTATGATCAGAGTTTATGGTGTCTCCAGTGTCTAGGAAGTCACAGAATTAGATGAGATCGTATCCAAAACAGCTTGCAGGACTTTTTAAACTTTTTAGGGAAGTATGACATAGTTTTTGTAATCAAGAGTTTGTGTGTGTGTGTGTGTGTGTGTGTGTGTGTGTGTTTAAAATCTAAATCCTTCATTTAGTTAAAAATATTTTTGTACTACTTTGAAATATTCAAAAATATTCTAATAGTTTATAAATGATTTGCCTTTAGATTTTCTAGTCTGACATTCTCATTTAGTCTGTTTATATTTAATATGTCAGGTTTAAATATATTTTTATTACACTCCTTTTTTTTCTTGTGTTCAACTGAATTGACTTTTTTTAATTAAAAAAGATTCCCCGTCTCTATTATTTTGGTAGTTTTTCATTGTTTATTGTTCTTCTGGTGGTTGCCTTAGACATTACAACATGATTCTTTGACTTACCAATGTCTACATAAATTGTGAATGTTACATCTTCATTACAATGTAATGAACTTAGAATAGTCTAACCCCTAATCGCCTCATCCTAATTTTTATACTGCTGTTGTATATTTTAACTTTAAACTTTATAAGATGTTATTTTATATAGTGATTCATTCAGTGTTAGCTACATATATTTCTTTTCTGATGTTTTTAGGTCCTTTCTGTATCTAGGGCCACTTTCCTTTTACCTGAAGACTACATTTTAATATTAAAGATTTATTTTAGAGAGATAGTAGTGGGAAGGGCAGAGGGAGAGAATCTTTAAGCACAGAGCCCAACACGTGGCTTGATCTCAAGACCCTGAGATCATGACCTGAACCAAGACCAAGAGCCGGATGCTTAACTGACTGCCCCATGTTTTAATATTTACTATAGTGCAGGTCTGAGATGGCATATCCTCGTGGGTTTTAAAGGATAATTTTGCTAGGTATAGAGTTTTTATGTTGGCAGTAGTTTTCTTTCTGCCCTTTAAGGGTCTGACCTTCATTGCTTTTGTGAAGTTGGCTATTAGTATTTTTTTGCAGCTCTTTTGAAGTAATATCTCTTATTCTTTGTCTCCTTTTTAAATCTACTTGCTTCTAAGATATTTCTCTCTGCTTTGGTTTTCAATTTCAATTATATGCCTAGTTGTGGTTTCTTTGTATTTAGCCTACTTGGGATTCATAGCATTTCTTGAATCTGTGGCTTGAAGATTTTTATCTCTTTTGGAAAGTTACCAGCCATTATCTTTTAAAATATTACTTCTGCCTCCATTCTCTCTTCCAGTTACTCATATTACACCTTTCACCATCTCCCTTACGTCTTTTATGCTCTTTTCTATATTCTTATGCTTTTGCCTCTTCTTGCTTCAGTTTGGATATCATCTACCAAACTATCCTTCATTTTTATCTAATTCTTTCCTCAGCTATTTCCAACCTGCTATTAAATCCATCTGTTGGGTGGATTTCAGTTATTCTGTTTTTCAGCGCTACAATTTTTATGTGTTGAAGAAATGAATTCAGTTCTCTGCTGAAAATATCAGTCTTGTTTCTTTTGAATGTTTTAAGCATAATTATCTTGATCTGTATTAGGTGACTCCATTAACTTAATACCCTATGGTTCTGTTGCTATCCTCTTCATTTTCTGTGGTTCTGTCTCCTCATATACCTCATATGGTTATTTTTGACTGAGTGCTCTCTATTGTATATGAAGAATTATAGTGATAATTTGAGGCCTAGGTTAGTATCTTCTTTTGCAAGAGATTTGTTTGCTTCTGGTGGGAAGATAAGAGACACCAACAATTTAGATTGCTGTTTTCTAATAGGGTTGAGCTGTTTTGAAGCTGGGCTTCAGCATCTGTGAAAGCTGGGTCAATTCTTGGTTCATCTTTATTCATAGGTTGTAGCCTCCAGGGTCCCAACATAAAACCTGAACCGTTTACCAGGTCTCTTCCATTTGGGCATGTTTAAAATTATCCCTCTGCTTTATCAACTTGTCAAACTTACCTTCAGCTTCCCACTGTCTTTCACCTCTTCCAGAATTGGCAGACCTTTAGAGAGGAAATAGTCCCAAATGTCAGGCTCACCTCCATTTCTGGGTTTCTTTCACTAATGCTTTGATAATTCTCCAGTGCCTTCAAATAGTTCTTTTTAAAAGTTATTTTTTTTTAGCTCAGCTTTTCTAGTTATCCTAAGTAGGAGGCTTGGTCAAAACTCCTAGTCCACCATTGCCAGAAACAAAAACCTACCTTTAGAGTACATACTGGTTTTTATTTGTTTTTTTTGAATTGAGGCTTTTCTTCCACAGTGAGAGTATTGTGAGGATTAAATGAATTTATATGAAGTGCTTAGAACAGTTCATACAGTAAACACCATGTATTAGCTATTAGAATTTTCTTACAAGGATGCATGCTTGTCACTGGAAGAGTGGAATATATAACTGTAATCCAACATTTCATAAGTCATAGTTAAGACTTTCATTTGCAAAATGAAAATGCCTGTTTCCACAATATAAAATGTAAAACTTATTTATTTGTTTTAGCTGTGGTCATATGCAGAAAGTAGAGCATTGAGGATCAATTTTAAAGATTAGCAGGTTTGGGAGGGTGGACAAGGGCAATATACCCATCTCCCTAGTGTGTGATTTTTATTTCTCAGAAGACAGAATGGGGTAATGGTTAATACTCTAAATTGTAGTAAAGATTAGGCATGTCCGGAGAGAAAAGAGAATTAACTTCCTCTAGAACCTCTTCTCCCTAGTTGTGACAACCAAAAGCATCTCCAGACATTGTCTGATGTCTGCTGGTTGGTAAAATACAGCTGGTTGAGAGTCACTGCTCTAGCGTTTTCAAATATTTCAGCCTAGATAATCAAATCACTTAATACTCACTGACCCTCAGCCCCACATGGCTACAATGTAAAAACCCATCAGTGAAGACATTTTATAAACTCTTTTAAAACCTTTCTCTTACATTAGATCTTCTCGGTTGGCTTAGCAGTATTCTCTTAAATATCATCTTTGCTCTTTCATCTTGCAAAAATGCATGGCATTTGACAGGATATGAGTGGTTTTGTACAACTTGGTCCTGGACTTCTCATAGCATTCAAAGGAGAATGAAGATGTGAGGGATATGGGTGGTGGGGAGAAGAATTTTGATTTGATGATTACATTTGAAACACTGATTTAATTATTTAGTGTCCAAACTATTCCTTGTTTTCTAAAGACCTGTTCAAAGTCTCGTTGTTCCTGTCCTCAAAAGAAAAGGCACATTGATCTAAGGAGGCCTCATCGACAGGAACTGTGTGGTCGCTGCAAAGACAAGAGATTCTCCTGTGGCAGTACTTACAGATTTAAATACATCATGTGACAGGCAGTATGAATTGTACACAACACCCAAATCTCCTTGTAACTTACTGTATTGTTCCCTTTTTGCAGCTTAGCTCTGAGCTGATATTGGAAAATGGATTAGGCTTTTGTACTTTTTGTAGGTTGTATAACAATTGTATGATGTGAGTAGAATGAAATAAATGCATGTAAAATAGACCATGAAGGTACATTAATTGTGATCATGAGGTAAAAACCTCCATATGGCACTGGGAAATGGTAGATACTCTCACTTATATAAGGGGAACAATGAAGAGGAACAATAGTCATTTGACAAGCTTTTATCAGCTGTGTGTTCTAACTACTGGGAACATAGAGATGATTGGGGGCAAGGTCCTTGCCTTCAGTAATTATAGCGAATGCTTAAACAGCACTTATTATGTGCTAGAGATTACCACTCACCACAGCAGTCATATTAAGTAGAAACTACTATACCTTTTCTTAACAGATGAGGAGAGGGAGACACAGATCATAGTATAGAACCAGTATTTAAACCCATGTGGACTCGGGCGCCTGGGTGGCTCAGTGGGTTAAAGCCTCTGCTTTCGGCTCAGGTCATGATCTCAGGGTCCTGGGATCGAGGCCCGCATCGGGCTCCCCGCTCGGCGGGGAGCCTGCTTCCCCCTCTCTCTCTCTGCCTGTTCCTCGGCTTCCTTGTGATCTCTCTCCCTCTGTGAAATAAATAAATAAAATCTTAAAAAAAAAAAAAAACCCATGTGGACTCGAACTTGCTCCATGGCTTGAACTACTACATTTACATTTTTTTCCCTCAGATTCAGATGTGGTAAGTGCTGTGAAGGAAACAGTGCTATCATAGAGTGAACTTTTAGATAGTGTGGTTGGGATAAGGGAGCAGGAGAATTGAGACCTGCAGGATGGAGGGAACTTTGAGAAGATGATTTTGATCCAAGGAAACAGCAAGAGCAAAGGCTCTGAGTGGGTGGGCCACATACTTGGAATATCCCAGGAATTGGCGCCCCTGAAGCTAATGAGGGACAGAGGCTGGAGAGGACAGGGCTCAGGTCATGAAAAGTTCTTTTGGCCATGGTCAGGCATGCGGCAGCCCATAAAGGAGTTTCAACAAGACTGCGCCATCAGATTCTTACTTAAAATAACTGCATTAGTCACCATAGAGTACATCAATAGTTTTTGATGTAGTGTTCCATGATTCATTGTCCGCGTGTACACCCAGTACTGTATGGTGACTTACATAACACAATAAAATAAAAAATAAAATTCCAAAGCTTTAAATAAAAAAAGAAAGAAAATGTGGGAGGGACCTCCCTCTTTTGGGGGAAGACCAGAATGCACAAGCAAAATGATGGCTCAGACAAGGGTGATGGCCATGGAGATGAAATACATCAATTCAAGATAATGTTGGAATTACAAAGGATTGGAAGTGGATGATTCAGAAATAGATGACTTTTAGATTTCTACTTTGAGCTATGGGGCAGGTGGAATTGAGAGGTATAATATTTAGGAGCATGTTCTGGCGTCAGATTACCTAACTTCAAATCGTGGGTGTGCTACCCTATGTACATTTGTGGGAAAATTACAGGCATACCTTAAAGCTATTGCAGGTTCAGTTTCAGACCACAGCAATAAAGTAAGTATCTCAATAAAGTCCATCAAATGAATTTTTTTGGTTTTTATAGTTATATTTACACATACTGTAATCTATAATGTGGTCTATTAAGTGTGCAATATTACTAAAAATGTAGATAAATCAAAAATACTTTATTGGTAAAAAATAATCTGAGCTTTCGGTAAGTTGTAATTTTTGCTGGTGGAAGGTCTTGGCTTGAGGTTGATGGCTGCTACTGATCAGGGTGGTGCTTGCCTACTGACTGATAAAGGTGGTTGGGATGGCTGTGGCAATTTCTTATTTCTTGTTTTAAGACAACAGTGAAGTTTGCCTCATCCATTGACTCTTCCTTTCACGAATGATTTCTCTTTAGCAAGTGATGCTGTTTGATAGCATTTTACTCATAGTAGAACTTCTTTCAAAATTGGGATCATTACTCTCAAACTATACAGCTCTTTTATCAACTAAGTTGATGTAGTGGGTTTTTTTTAGGCATCTTTTATTTATTTTATTTATTTACTTTTTAGTGAGGAGGAGAGAGAGTGGGGGAAAGGCAAAGGGAGAGGGAGAGAATCTTAAGCAGACTCCATGCCCAGCATGGAGCCCAATATGGGGCTCTATCTCACAGCCCTGATATCATGACCTGAACCAAAATCAAGAGTTGGAGACTTAACCAACTGAGGCACCCAGGTGCCCCCGTACTAAGCTCTTTTAAATGCATCATCTCTTAAACCTCAGAAAAGCTCTAAGAGTACATGTAATCATTATTCTTATTGTAAAGCTTGGGAACCTGAGAAAGACACGATTTGATAGCGCACAAACATACTTGAATTCAGATGCATTGCTTCAAGCAGCTATGCTCTTTCCAAGACAGAAAAGTGGAGCTACATAAGCAGTTTTGGAGAAATTGCAAGGTTTTATGTGGCCTAAGTATAGGCCGTTTGGGAAATGAAGTGGGAGAAAGGGCCAGAAATGAGGGTGGAGCTAGATTGCAGAATGTTACTTCAAGGATTTTTTTCTTCAGGCAGTGGAGAGACCTGGGTTTTGTGTAGAGAGGTAATGTCATTTGACTAATAGTTGTAGGATAAGTCATGTGTGGCCTGAAGCATGGATTTGAAAAGGGACAGATTTGAGGTCAAAGGAACAGTTACAAAGCTACTGGGGCACACAGGAGTGAAGACAAGGGCAAGAGCCAGGGTGGGATTCATGGATGGGAAAGGGAAGATGTGGGAGGCATTGTGGGTGAACTTGGCTGGTATTAATAACTTTTATGTTTGGAATGAAGAGTTATCAGTTTCCACTGTGTGGAATATAGTGACACGCTTGATCAGAGGAGGTCAGGAGCACAGATCCAGGAGGAAGACTAGGTGTCAGGGTTCAAATTCATGTTGAATTGGAGGACCTGTTTAATAGCCAGATGTCCAGTGGGAATGTGGGAAGTCTTGGTGTAGGGTAGGGGAAGAGAATTACACACACACAAACAGTTAAGAGTTGAAGCCATGGACCAGACTATAGGACTAAAGCAGGGAAGAGTAAGACTAGATCTCTAAGGAATTCCTGGTTTTATTATTATTATTATTATTTTTTTTTTTAAGATTTTTATTTATTTATTTGATACAGAGAGAGAGATTACAAGTAGGCAGAGAGGCAGGCAGAGAGAGAGGAGGAAGCAGGCTCCCTGCGGAGCAGAGAGCCGGATGCGGGCCTCGATCCCAGGACCCTGAGATCACGACCTGAGCCGAAGGCAGGGGCTTTTAACCCACTGAGCCACCCAGGCGCCCTATTATTATTATTATTTTTTATTAGGTTACGCTAGTCACCATACAGTACGTCATTAGTTTTTGATGTAGTGTTCCAAGATTCACTATTCATGTATAACACCCAGTGCCCTATGCAATATGTGCCCTCCTTAATACCCATCACTGGGCCAACCCATTCCCACCCCCCCAAAACCCTCAGTTTGTTTCTTGGAGTCCACAGTCTCTCATGGTTCATCTCTCCCTCCAATTCTGCCTCCCCTTCATTTTTTCCTTTCCTTCTCCTAATGTCCTCCATGCTATTCCTTATGTTCCACATGTAAATGAAACCATATGCTAATTGACTTTCTCTGCTTGACTTATTTCACTCAGCATAATCTCCTCCAGTCCCAAAAGTTGGGTATTCATCATTTCTGATGGCTGAGTAATATTCCATTGTATATATGGACCACATCTTCTTTATCCATTCATCTGTTGAAGGGCATCTTGGCTCTTTCCACAGTTTGGCAATTGTGGACATTGCTGCTATGAACACTGGGGTGCACATGGCCCTTCTTTTCACTACATCTATATCCTTGGGATAAATACCCAGTAGTACAATTGCCGTGTCATAGGCTAGCTCTATTTTTAATTTTTTGAGGAATCTCCACACTGTTTTCCAAAGTCATTGCTCCATCTTGCATTCCCACCAACAGTGTAAGAGGGTTCCCCTTTCTTCACATCCTCTTCAACATTTGTTGTTTCTTGCCTTGTTAGTTTTTGCCATTCTAATTGGTGTAAGGTGGTATTTAAATGTGGTTTTGATTTAAATTTCCCTGATAGCTAATGATGATGAACATTTTTTCATGTGTCTGTTAGCCATGTGTATGTCTTCATTGTCTGTTCATGTCTTCTGCCCATTTTATGACCTGATTATTTGTTTTTTGGGTGTTGAGTTTGAGAAGTTTTTTTTTCTTTTTTCTTTTTTCAGTGTTCCAAGAGTCATTGTTTATGCACTACACCCAGTGCTCCATGTGATATGTGCCCTCCTTAATACCAACCACCAGGCTCACCCATCCCCCTGTCCTCCCCTCCATAACCCTCAGTTTGTTTCTCAGAACACGCAGTCTCTCATCTTTTGTCTCCCCCTCCAATTTTTCTTTCCTTCTCCTGATGTCCTCCATTTTCTTCCTTATGTTCCACAAGTAAGTGAAACCATATGATAATTGCTTTCTCTGATTGACTTATTTTACTCAGCATAATCTCCTCCAGACCCATCCATGTTGATACAAAAGTTGGGTATTCATCCTTTCTGATGGCTGAGTAATATTCCATTGTATATATGGACCACATCTTTATCCATTCGTCTGTTGAAGGGAATCTCGGCTCTTTCCACAGTTTGGCGATTGTGGACATTGGTGTTATGAACACTGGGGTACAGATGTCCCCTCTTTTTACTATATCTGTATCTTTGGGGTAAATACCCAGTAGTGCAATTGCAGGGTCATAGGGTAGCTCTATTTTTAATTTTTTGAGGAATCTCCATACTGTTCTCCAAAGTGGCTGCACCAACCTGCATTCCCATCAACAGTGTAAGAGGGTTCCCCTTTCTTCTCATCCTCTCCAACACTTGTTGTTTCCTGTCCTGTTGATTTTGGCTATCCTAACTGGTGTAAGGTGGTATCTCAATGTGGTTTTGATTTGAGTTTCTCTGATGGCTAGTGATGATCACATTTTTTCATGTGTCTGTTAGCCATTTGTATCTCTTTGGAGAAGTCTGTTCATGTCTTCTGCCCATTTTTTGACATAATTATCTGTTTTTGGGTGTTGAGTTTGAGGAGTTCTTTGTAGATTTTGGATATCAGCCCTTTGTCTGTAGTGTCCTTTGTGAATATCTTCTCCCATTCTGTGGGTTGCCTCTTTGTTTTGTTGACTGTTTCCTTTGCTGTGCAGAAGCTTTTTATCTTGATGAAGTCCCAAAAGTTCATTTTCACTTTTGTTTCCTTTGCCTTTGGAGACATGTCTTGAAAGAAGTTGCTGCGGCCGTTGTCAAAGAGGTTACTGCCTATGTTCTCCTCTAGGATTTTGATAGAATCCTGCCTCATGTTGAGGTCTTTCATCCATTTCGAGTTTATCTTTGTGTATGGTGTGAGAGAATGGTCGGGTTTCATTCTTCTGTACATAGCCGTACAATTTTCCCAGCAGCATTTATTGAAAAGACTGTCTTTTTTCCACTGGATATTTTTTTCCTGCTTTGTCGAAGATTATTTGACCATAGAGTTGAGGGTCCATATCTGGGCTCTCCACTCTGTTCCATTGCTCTTTGTGTCTGTTTTTGTGCCAGTACCATGCTGTCTTGGTGATCACAGCTTTGTAATAAATCTTGAAATCAGGCAAGGTGATGCCCTCAGCTTTCTTTTTCTTTTTCAACTTTTCCTTAGCGATTTGGGGTCTTTTCTGGTTCTATAGAAATTTTAGGACTGTTTGTTTCAGCACTTTGAAAAATGCCGGTGGAATTTTGATCGGGATGGCATTGAAAGTATATTTTGCTCTGGGCAGTATAGACATTTTAACAATGTTTATTCTTCCGATCTATGAGCATGGAATGCTTTTCCATCTTTTTGTATCTCCTTCAATTTCTTTCATGAGTGTTCTGTAGTTCCTCAAGTACAGATCCTTTACCTCTTTGGTTAGGTTTATTCCAAGGTATCTTATGGTTCTTGGTGGTGCTGTAGTAAATGGAATCGATTCTCTAATTTCCCTTTCTATATTTTCACTGCTAGTGTATAAAAAAGCAACTGATTTCTGTGGATTGATTTTATATCCCACCACATTAGAATTGCTGTACGAGTGCTAGTAGTTTGGGTGTGGAGTCTTTTGGGTTTTCCAGATAAAGAGTCATGTCATCTGCAAAGAGAGAGAGTTTGGCTTCTTCTTTGCCAATTTGAATACCTTTTATTTCTTTTTGTTGTCTGATTGCTGTTGCTAGGACTACTAGTACCATGTTCAACAACAGGGGCAAGAGTGGGCATCCTTGTGTTCCTGATCTCAATGGGAAGGCCGTCAGTTTTTCCCCATTGAGAATGATATTCACTGTAGGTTATTCATAGATTTTACGAAGTTGAGGAATGTTCCCTCTATCCCTATACTCTGAAGAGTTTTAATCAAGAAAGGATGCTATATTTTGTCAAATGCTTTTTCTGCATCTATTGAGAGGACCACGTGGTTCTTCTCTTATTGATTTGTTCTTTCACACTGATTGATTTGCGAATGTTGAACCACACTTGCATGCCAGGGATAAATCCCACCTGGTCATGGTGGATAATCTTTTTAATGTACTGTTCGATCCTATTAGCTAGGATCTTGTTGAGAATCTTGGCATCCATATTCATCATGGATGTTGGTCTGAAATTTTTGATAGGGTCTTTGCCTGGTTTGGGGATCAAGGTAATGCTGGTCTCATAGAAAGAGTCTGGATGTTTTCCTTCTGTTTCCATTTTTTGAAACAGCTTCAGGAGAATTGGTATTATTTCTTCTTTGAATGTTTGGCAGAATTCCCCAGGGAATCCCTCAGGTCCTGGACTCTTGTTTGTTGGGAGGTTGGTTTTTTTTGTTTTGTTTTTTTCTTTTTCTTTTTCTTTTTTTTATTATTTGCCCCAGGGGTACAGGTCTGTGAATCATCAGGCTTACACCTTTCACAGCCTTCACCATAGCACAAACCTTCCCCAATGTCCATAGCCCATCCACCCTATCCCTACCTTCCCACCTGTTGGGAGGTTTTTGATCACTGCTTCGATCTTGTTACTAGATATTGTTCTATTCAGGTTGTCAATTTCTTCCTGTTTCGGTCTTGGAAGTTTATAGGTTTCCAGGAATGTATCCATTTCTTCTAGGTTGCTTAACTTATTGGCATATAACTCTTGATAATAGTTTCTGAGGATTGTTTCCATTTTGTTGGTGTTAGTCATAATCTCTCCCCTTTCATTCATAATTTTATTAATTTGGGTCCTCTCTCTTTTCTTTTGGATTAGTTTGGCCAGTGGTTTATCGATCTTATCCTTTCAGAGAACCAGCTTCTAGTTTCATTGATGTATTCTACTGTATCTGTAGTTTCTAACTCATTGACTCTGCTCTAATTTTAATTATTTCCCTTCTTGTGCATGGGGTTGGCTTAATTTGTTGTTGATTTTTCAGTTCCTTAAGGTATAAAGAGACTTGGTGTATTTGGGAGATTTCCGTTTTTTTTTGGAATGAGGCATGGATGGCTATGTATTTCCCCATTAGGACTGCCTTTGCAATATCCCATGGGTTTTGGAACGATGTGTCTTCATTCTCATTGGTTTCCATGAATTGTTTAAGTCCTTCTTTGATTTCCTGGTTGATCCAAACATTCATTTTTGTTTTTTTTCTTTACAATGGGAATATGTTTTTATTTAATTAATTAATTTTATTATTATTTGCCCCAGGGGTACAGGTCTGTGAATCATCAGGCTTATAGCTTTCACAGCACTCACCATAGCACAAAACCACCCCAATGTCCATAACCCATTCACCCTATCCCTACCCTTCCACCCCCCAGTAAACCTGTTTGTTTCCTGAGATTGAGTGTCTTATGGTTTGTCTCCTTCCCAATCCCATCTTGTTTCATTTTTTCCTTCCCTACCCCACACAACCCCCTGCCCTGCCCCTCAAATTCCTCATATCAGAGAGATCATATGATAATTGTCTTTCTCTGATTGACTTATTTCACTTAGCATGATACCCTCTAGCTCCATCCATGTCATTGCAAATGGCAAGATTTCATTTCTTTGGATGGCTGCATAGTATTCCATTGTGTATATATATAGCACATCTTCTTTATCCATTCATCTGTTGATGGACTTCTCGGTTCTTTCCATAGTTTGGCTATTGTGGACATTGCTGCTATAAACATTCAGGTGCACGTGCCCCTTCCTATCACTACATTTGTATCTTTAGGGTAAATACACAGTAGTGCCATTGCAGGGTCATAGGGTAGCTCAATTTTCAACTTTTTGAGGAACCTCCATACTGTTTTCCCGAGTGACTGCACCAGCTTGCATTCCCACCAACAGTGTAGGAGGGTTCCCCTTTCTCCACATCCTCACCAACATCTGTTGTTTCCTGACTTGTTAATTTTAGCCATTCTGACTAGTGTGAGGCGGTATCTCACTGTGGTTTTCATTTGTAGTTCCCTGATGCCGAGTGATATTGAGCACTTTCTCATGTGTCTGTTGGCCATTTGGATGTCTTCTTTGGAGAAATGTCTGTTCATGTCTTCTGCCCATTTCTTGATTGGGTTATTTGTTCTTTGGGTGTTGAGTTTGAGAAGTTCTTTATAGATTTTGGATACTAGCCCTTTATCTGATATGTCATTTGCAAATGTCTTCTCCCATTCTGTCAGTTGTCTTTTGGTTGTTGTTGTGCTTGGGGCTGTCTTGGTAGGATGGCTTGGGCTGGTGTGGGCTAGGGGTTCACTGAGGAGGTAGGCTGGCTTTCAAGGTGCAGGGGAATGTAAACCATGACACTTGCTAGCCCCTATGATTTGGATAGAGTTCCAGCAGCTCCCCTGCTGTTGGGAAGAGTTCTAGAGATGGATCTTTTATATTCTAGTTGCTTTTTTAAACCATNCCAGGCGCCCTGTCTTTTGGTTTTGTTGACTCTTTCCTTTGCTGTGCAAAACCTTTTGATCTTGATGAAGTCCCCATAGTTCATTTTTGCCCTTGCTTCCCTTGCCTTTGGTGATGTTTCTAGGAAGAATTTGCTGAGGTTGAAGAGGTTGCTGCCTGTGTTCTCCTC